>VMDO01004215.1:78084-129055 GCA_007922755.1 Pedetes capensis
TTGTTGTTGTTAGGTGCCGTCGAGTCGGTATCCGACTCATAGCGACCCTCATAGGGTTTTCAATGGCTGACTGTTTCGGGATTGCCTTGGGAGTGGATTGCCAGGCCCTTCTCCCATTTTTGTGGTGCTGGGAATTGAACTCGGGACCTCAGAGACTGCAGCGCAGCGCTCTACCCACTGAGCTAAATCCCAGCCCAGAGGTACCTTAGGTAGCTCTATATTAATTATTAAGAATAGAACTGCTATATGACCCAGCTATACTGTTCCTGGGAATATACCCAAAGGAAAATAAGTCATTATACCAACAGACACCTGCACTTCCATATTCAGTGCAGCACTGTTCACAATCTTAAGGGTATGGAATCAACCAAAATGTCCATCAGCAGAGGAGTGAATTGAAAAATTGTGATATATATACATAATGGAATATTACTCAGCATTAAAGGATAATGAAATTATGTCATTAGGAGCAAAATGGATGGAACTGGAGAGCATCATCTTTAAGCAAGCTAACCCATTCCCTAGAAGAGAAATACCATATGTTCTCACTCATTTGTGGGAGCTGAATCTAACTTAAAAGGAAGGAAAAAAATCTATACACATGTAGATATATAAAAAAGGAACAATCATACTTATCTAAGAAGGGAAAATATAAGCAGAGTAGAAGAGGGGAAAGGATCAGTGGGTAGAATGGAGATTTGGGAAGAGGGGAAGAGGAGGAGAAGTAGAGGGGTAAAGGGCGAGAGAAAAATCTCAAAATATATGATGCAACTATATGAATACATTGGAAAAATAGGATAAAGGAAACAAATCAATGAGAATATAATCCATGATTGCATATAATTTTTATTCATATTAATTAAAATTCCTTTTTCTTTCCTTCTCTTCTCTAAACAGTTCTGTAAAATATTTAAGTTGATGAATGTATAAGTAAAAGTGATTTAACAGTTACATAATGGATAGAGGAAAAGACTTATTACTCCATACCCCACTAGCATTTATTAGTTTAAAAAGGAAAACATTTATTAGGAATTGATATAATTTTGAATGTTATTTTCCCCATCTGGTTATAGTCTAGTTAATCCCCAAAGAATTTCTATATAACTCAAAAATTGAAAGCTTATTCATCCAACTGATTTTTATGCAACAAGTAGGCATCTGACCATCTGGCATGTGTACTGCACTTCTGAAAAGGATGTGATCAGAGATTAACTCAATAAACACTCATCTGAGTCATTGCTGCCTGCTCAGTACTGCTCCTCAGGCAAAGATACCATTCAGCTCTTTAAGAGTTCAGTTTCAAAGGGAAACAAAATAAATGTAATTTATGTTATTGTTGTTAGGTCAAGTCTGACTCATAGCTGCCCTATGTGCAACAGAACAAAATAACCAGGACACTTTGCCATGCTCCGCCCTATGTCTGTGCATCTCTTCTATTCATAGGGTTTTCAATGGCTTGATTGATTCAGAATTACTTCAAGAGTTGTCCTTCTCCCATTTTTGTGGTGATGGTGATTGAACCCAGGGCCTCAGAAAGCACAGAGCAGCACTCTACCAACTGAGCCAAACCCCAGCTCAACAAATATAATTAAAATACTTAAATATCATCGGGCTGGGATTTAGCTCAGTTGGTAGAACACTGCTCTGCAGTCTCTGAGGTCCCAAGTTTGAGTCCCAGCACCGCAAAAATGGGAGAAGGACATGGGAATCCACTCCTGAGGCAATCCCGAAACAGCCATTAAAAACCCTATGAGGGTCGCTATGAGTTGGACACGACTCCAAGGCACCTAACAACAGAAAAGAAAACTTGGGGCTGGAGTTTAGTTCAGTTGGAAGAGTGCCGTGCTGCACTCTCTGAAGACCAAGTTTCTATCCCCAGCCCTGCAAAAAAATGGGAGAAGGACATGGCAATTTACTTCCAAAGCAATCCCAAAACAATCAGCCACTGAAAACCCTGTGAGGGTTGCTATGAGCTGGACTTGACTCTACGGCATCCAAAAACAACAACAAATATCATCATGATGAAGGTAGGTAAACCGTGATGTCTCCCCAAGATAAATGGAACATGGGGTAGCTTGTTTCAGAAAACTTTGCTGAGGAAAAGAATGCTTAATAAAGAATAAAGTTTCTGACCATGAGAAATTATTTAAAAATAAAAAAGAAAACCTTCTGTGAAAGCACTTTAAAAGCCCAGCATGATGGTACATGCCTATAATCCCAAGACTCAGGAGTTGGAGGAAGGAAGATTGATACAAATTCAAGGCCAATCTGGTTTACATAGTGAGTTCCAGGCCAGTCTGGGCTATGAGAGCCTGTCTTTAAAAAAAAAAAAAAAAAAAAAAATCTCCTTAGCAAGGGTATGACTACTAAAAAGTGCTTCTTGCTGAATCTAAAGATCAATCTGAACTTGTAATTATGAGTGGTGAGCAGTCCCTCTCCCCAGAAAAATTATAGGAGGGACTGAGATAAATGACCTTACGCTAAGAGGCGTAATGCCCAGGTACAAAGGAAGTAGGTAGGAGACATTTATATAAACTGTAACAAATAATAGAAGAGGAAAGGTGCTAAAGCCTGGAGCCTGGTCCTTCAATGTATTCTAGAAGCTCAAACTCAAAATTCTGGACAGGAAACAAAAAACGTAATGTGAGACAAATCACTGTGGTTTTACAGCTTACATTTTTTTCATGGAAATATTTATAGCTGATCTGGTTTTGTTACATGACAAAAGCAATGCAATTCCTATTTTAAAATTGTAGAATATATATTTATTTTTTTGGTGCTGGGGATTGAACACAAGGCCTTATGCAAGCTAAGCACATGCTCTATCACTAAACTACACCCCCAGATCCTTGGGATACTTTTAAATCAAGATTTTAATATTAAAAGATAAAGTAAACAGGTAACTTTGACAACTACTGTTGGACCAAACATTGAAGGTCTGACTCTGTGGTATAGAGGTACCTTGCAGTGTAAGAGAACAGATAGCTGAGGATGATAACAGGTAGAATCCATAAGTAATAACTACTCTATTAGAGTTCACCACAGAAGGAAATATCAAGAGCATCTCAAAATCTTTTGAATAGAATATACATTGCAGTTCTCAAAGTATTCAGTATTTTTCAAATTTATCTGACCACAGAAATTCATCTTTAAATTTTTTTAAAGGAAACAGCTTGTAGGATAGGCAATAAATTTTAAGCATCACTAAATGGTCTGAGTTGGATCCAACTCAATAGCACCTACCAACAACAGATGAATACTTGCTTCTCATGATTACTGTCTATTTAATGCTTCTGTTTGTCTAGATTTGTAAGTCTTTAAGAGCAGAAAATGTGCCATATGTATTTTTTCCTCCTAACATTTTCGAAGTGCCAGGTAATATGCTAAAAATCGATATTATCTCAAATATCATCTCAATTTTCTTGTTAAGTGATGTCAAGTCGTGTCCTACTCTTAGCGACCCTGAAAGGGTTTTCAAACATTGATTGTTCTGGGATTGCCTTGGGAGTGGACTGCCCCATCCTTCTTCCATTTTTGCAGTGCTGGGAATTGAACCCAGAACCACAAAGACCGCAGAGCGGTGCTCTACCAACTGAGTTAAATCCTAGCCCCATCTCAATCTTAGGAGGTACATAAATTATTACTCTCATTTTATAGATTGGAAATTTGAGGCTAAAAGGGGTATGGTAAGTTATCCAAGGTCATGCAGCCAGTTGCTGAAGTAGGATACAAACTCAAGTCTATTAAACTTTCTCTCCCTTGCTGTATGTGTGTATACATATTTTTACATACACATATATGTGTGTAACCCTAGGATAGTTTTATTTATACATGTTTAAGTATGTGTATATAAGTATATTAAGTATATGTATATATGTGCACATATGTGTGTGTGGTAGTTTATATATGGGGTGTGATTGAAAATATGGTGAATGTTTGAATTTAAAAAATTATTACAGTAAAAGACACATTGCCATCAATCTCTTTCAAAATATTTCCCCTGGCTTTGAACACATTTATGTCATCATTCTTGCCATTTTCTGAGTCAGTTCTGGAACTTGTATATATACATCTATCCTCTGGCATAACTAGGCACTTGATGCATATTTAAATAATTAAATGTTTTCTTTCCTACCCATTACTATTTATAAACTGTCTTTAAGATTTCTCTTAAGAAAATTTTCCTCAATGAACAGGACATCCACTAAGGGACAAAGCCAGAGTGACTCTGTGACAGAAGAGTATTTTAAACTCTAGAGCTACTTTTAAATGTTTAATTATAACAGAAATGCAGCAGTAGTTATTAAAATAATCATTTTGGTTTTCTTAAACAAGTTTACTTCTGTAATATGCCAGTTTCATTTTAGTGAACTGAAACATGGCTTTAAGTTGTTGTTGTTGATGTTGTTAGGTGCCGTCGAGTCAGTATCCAACTCATAGCGACCCTCAAAGGGTTTTCAATGGCTGATTGTTTCGGGGTTACCTTGGGAGTGGATTGCCAGGTCCTTCTCCCATTTTTGTGGTGCTGGGAATTGAACTCGGGACCTCAGAGACTACAGCGCAGCACTCTACCAACTGAGCTAAATCCCAGCCCGTGACTTTAAGTTAGGCTGCATGAAAAATCACCTCTGAAATGGCTCTTTATTATAAATGGTAAATCTTTTGTTGCTGTAGTTCTTTCTGTAACCTCTAAGAATCCAGATGAGTTAGTCACATCAGAATGTGGGCCATATCTTTAGTATTTCATTTTCAGTCTACTTGAAATAGAGATAAATGACACTATGTCATATCTCAGGGACTGTATTCATCCATGCCATACTTAGAGAAAGTTGGTTAACACACTTAACCTTTATATATTCATATGTTTTTTATCATAATTATATATAAAGACTAATGAGAACTGTTTTGAGAGTTTAATAATATAAATGTCATTGGGTCCCTCTGTAGGCTTGTCTCATAAACAAATCTTATAAAGTAGATACAACTGTGTACTTGTCACTTCAGATTTTGTTTTTTTTTTTCTCAGTACTAGGGGGTTGAACCCAGGGCTTTGCACATGCAGGGCAAGTGCTCTACCTCTAAGCTGTCCCTCAAACCCCATTTTTATCTTGAGACAGAGTCGCACTAATCTGCACAGGCTGCCTCTGGCCTTGACTGTGCAATGCTCCTGCCTCAGCCTCCCAAACTGCTGGGATTACAGGCATGGGCCTTAGTTCCCAGTGATACATCAGATTCTTGTCTTAGATTGTGCTCTTTCCTTTGAAAGTGCATCTGGTTACCAGAGTATTGATACTCAGTAACATACAAAACAGAAAAAAACAAGAAAGGAAACATTAGGAAACTGAGTAGAAAAAGACCACAAAGCAGCAACCACTACCACCACAACAAAAACCTTAAGTTTCCATTCAACTATATTCTAGTAATACTCTCAGATCATTCCTATTCTTATTTTTTCTTTACCTGAAACACCTCTGCAAAGCAATCACAGCAGAAGGAAGCTTCTTTAATCTTTTTCTAGTCTGGAAACCCTTCCAATAAGCTTGAATCAAGCAAGCTGCTTGATGTAGTTTCTGAAATCATATACCAGAAATAATTTAGAGACATTCTCAGAAAAGTTCTTGTTAAAACATATACTCCTTCAAACATCAGGCCAGGGCAAGTATTAATTCCCATATCTAACTAACTATATGAGTAGAAGGAAACATTAGGTTCATAAGCCCAGAACAAAGAAGGCCTAAGACTACTACACCTCACCTTCCAAAGGAGGTATGTTAGTCTCAGGCCATATTTAGTACATATTCTAGATATAGTCTCGTGAGTTACAAATTCTGTTTAACCTCACTTTCTCTTGAAATACCTCACAGTTCCACATAACATTTCATGATCTATTCTGAGCTAACTTGCTACTGTTTTTATTTAATGGGAGATCGACCTGTTTAGGCTCAGGCTTTAAGATTTGTTCACCTTTTATGGGTGGTTATTTAAATCTTTGTTTAGTTCTTTAAGCTTCTGGTATGCTATTGTTTGTCTATCCAACACATGTGTAGCTTTGATATTAGTCTAAATCTTGTGAAGGTGTGCACATACAAGTAGAGAATTTTCTTTCTCTGCTCTCTTCCTTCTAGGTTCCCCCTTCATCCTGCCTATCTGCACTTCTTCTTACTACCTTTTGTGGGCTTAGGATTTTAGATAGAATATAATGTGTACATTATGAGTACTTTTATACTGAAAACATCTTTTGTTATTTTAGGGTTAAGTCTGTTTTCCATATTTATTTTAAGCCCCCACCTGGAAATCAGAAAACTAGATGCCTCTTCTATTGGAAAGAGCTATCTGGAGCCACCATTTTGAGTATATTAGAGGAAGAATGATAACGTAAGGTTATGGTTGAGATCTGAATGTCCCACAAAAGTCATGGGCTTGAATACTTGGTACCCAGCTGGTGATGGGATTCTTACTTTGAGAAAGTAGCTCCCTGGGAGTTGGCCTTTGGAGGGTTTTACCCCTGGACCCGTGGGCCCAGGACTCTCTATGCTCCTGGTCCACCATACCGTGATGTCTACTATGCATTAGGTGCCGGCATAGATGCCTGCTTTGCCACCATGTCCTGCTGCCATTATGGACTGATCCTCTAACTGATAGCTTCCAATAAACCTTTTCCTCATAAGCTTGTTTTGGTTGGTTTTTCTGCCCCAGTGATGATAGCTGACTAATACAGAAAATTGGTACTGGGGAATAAGATTGATGCTATGCAGAAACCTAACCAAGTGGTTCTAATTAAGCCTTTGGAACTTGTTTGCAGAAGGAGTTTGGAAGAGTCTGGAGATGCTGCTGAGAGAAGCTCTGAAGGCTTGAGGGGCAATTTTGTGAGAGTAAGGAAGACCAGAATTCCCCTGTTGACAGAAATGCAGACAGGGCTCATAGCATTTCAGAGAAAAATGAGGACTCTATTGGGCACCACACTAGAGACCATTTGTGTTACATTCTAGCAAAAAAACTTGTGTATGTTCTGTCCTTTTTAAAGACTTTAGTGAGGCTGGATTTCAAAGTAATAGACTAATCAACTTGACAGAGAAATATCCAAAGAGCCCAGTGTTCAGACCCTATGTTGGCTGCTGCTTCCTGAGTTCAGCCAGATAGATAATGAAAAAATACAGCAAAAGTCACAGCAGGAAGATGTAGAAAATGTGTGGTTTACAGAGGCAAAAACCACAGAGTTAAGGGATTTTTAAAGGTTACAGTGATCAGCAATGACTCAGGCAAAGAGATAAACCAAAGTAAAGAAAAGCTGAACACTTTGCTGGTACAATAAAGATGGCCTAGGAGCACAGAAGGAGTTGGCCAGATCCTCCCGCCTAAGGCCCTGAGACTTGAAACCTAAAATTCAATTGGAAAAGGGAGTGTCTGAAAAGCTTTCTCCTGGACTTTTAAATGCAATGTCTGAAAAGCTGTTTCCCAGAAACATTCCTGGAAAAAGGTCCCTCAGGGAAATGGTTTCTTCTCAGCCTGGGCAAACAGAGGCTACCCTGCAGTTGTGGTTCAAAAGGGTTAAGCTACCTCTTGAGCCAGCAGCAAAACTTGGCATCAACCACATGGCATTAGTTTTGCAGGCATGCAGAATCTAAGAGTAAAGGGTTATGGAGGCTGCCACCAAGGTTTCAGAAGATAGCCTGTGAGGCCCAGCAATGTACTAGAGTTGTGTACCAGGGCTGTATTACCCTGTGAAGATCACTTCACACTTGATGTGTGAAGCTTTGCAGTTGGAGCCTGAGCAGCACTGGAGACCCTGGGATATTGGAGAAGCCAGCAACAAGAAGCACTTGTCTAGGCAAGAAATGGAGCTAGCCTGTGCGGGCCATGTGTGCTGTAAATGACAGGGTCTTGGGGGCAGCACCACCCAAGCCTATGTGAGCCCAAATGATGTCAGATGCCAGATAATGCCATGGATGCCAGATGCCAGACTTAAATGGACAGAATTAATTTGTCCAGTGGGATATCGGTCTTTCTACAGACCAATCTTTTGTATTACCTATAAACAGATACAAAAAGGGGACTCAAATTATGGTTATGAGGAGGCTGAATGGAAGAGGGATAGAAAATCATAAAGATATTCCTATTTTATAGGGAAGTACTATGCTTAAAGTGTTAAGAAAAAGAAAGTGGGGCATATTTAAGGAAAAATGAGGTTCAATACAGTCACCAAATATCATACAAATTATTTTTAAAATTTAATACCTGTTCTTCTGTTTCCTGATAGATCTTAGGGCTTAAAAGATCAACAAGCTGTGTAAGTTCTTGACTAAATTCTGTCCCAGCTTCTTGTTTATTTAGTAGACTCCTGAGTCCTGAAATAGAATAAAACATGATTTTGTTATCTAATCAGTATTAATATGAAGTTTAAATGTCTGGCTTAGAAAAGAATAAACACAACAAGATTAATCACACGACTTGTCTTTCTTTCTTCTTTTCTTTCTTTTTTTATTTTCTTGGAGACAGTTTCACTATTGTAGCCCAGGCTGGCCTTGAATTCACAATCTTCTTGCCTCACCCTCCCAAGTGCTGGGGTAACAAGTGTGCATATGAGCTTTATTTTTCCATTTCTTAAACACTTCTAAGTTGAGTTCTTTAGGATATTTCTCTGTCCTGAGAATTCTTGGGTGCTCACTTGTAAGATCTAATGCAAAAATATGTCTAGACAGTCTCCTTAATTAAAAAAAGGCAGCATGAATCACTGTGGTAAGTCAGAGTAGAGATTTTTTTTTTCTGTTTTAAGATAAACACCTTAAATGGAAACCTTTTTAAAAAGACAAATCATTATGAACACATACTTAGTATAGGCCTTCCCTGTGGAACAGTTAAGCATACTATGATTAATTAAGGGAAGTTATTATTAAATAAAAAATACACTAACATGTAACTTTGGAGTAAGTCAATAGGTTTCTGAGCAAATATAGGGGAAGGATATTGCATTTTCATCCCAAAATAATACAGAGTAGTAGTGAAAGGTTCAAAGTACCTATTATTTCCAGGTCATGTTGGAATGATGTTATTATACAATGTATTCAATATAAAAAAGTGAATAAAATGATGTTGTAGTGCACAATTGGAGAAGCCACTATATGAACCTTTCTATGACTTTTACTCTCCTTATGACCCAAGTTTTCAGCAGTATTGTTAACTGTAAAGTGTCCTGAAGAATCTAAATAAGTTTTGCTACTGAGATATACATCAAAGAAAGGGAGAAGGATTAAGGTAAAATTCCTTTGTAATGAACTCTGCTGGACACTCACACTTCTGCAGGAATCTAATTGCAGATTTATAAATGTATACCTGGCACAATATCAACTAGAGTCAACTAGAGTTCTATTACTGGCATTTTCTCTCCCTTTCTATTCCCATAATACATAAAATAATTAAAATGTCCACAGTAATGACATGCACGGTAACTTACCTAAAGCGCCTTCTAAATCATCAAGAGTTATGATTAAAAAGCCTTTCTAATTATTTGGGTATTAACTGGATCCTATAGTTTTTAAAAAGTCCTATACAGTATAATTCTATATTAAATATATTTAATGAACAAGAACCCCATCTCCTGACTATGTTGAATATAAGATATATTATAATTAATGCATGGCTTTGGTCAGCAAAGAAATAAAATAAAGCTAACATATAACTTTGGTTGGTAATTGGAAAAAAATACACTATCTGTATGGTCTTGGATAAATTACCTAATTTTTCCATGCCTCTTATTCCATATCTATAAAAGGAGGATAAGAGTATTCCAAGGATTGTTAAAAAGTTAAATATCTTAATGCATACAAAGTAGCCAGAACAATGTCTTACACATAGCAAATGTTCAATTAAATGAAGGTTATTATATAAGAATGGGAATACACTGAGTTCTTTTTTTTTTTTTTTTTTTTTTGCGGAACTGGGGTTTGAACCCAAGGTCTGGCGCTTGCATGCTTTACAAGTGCTGGACCACTGAGCTGCCGCCTCCAGCCCATTTTTTTTTTTTTTTACTTTTTGAGACAGGGTTTCTATAAATTATGCAGACTGCCTCTGGTCTCGAACTTGTGATCCTCCTGCCCCTGCCTCCCCAGCCGCTGAGATTACAGGCATGCGCCACTGCACCCAGCTTACTGAGTTCTCTTACCCTCAAAATTTCTGACTTTTCAATGCAGGGTTTGTTGTTGCTTTTGAGTAAATGCAGTGAAGAAGCTAAAGGAAATTTATTAACTGATATAAAGACTAAAGGGTCTGTCAACCATTCAAGCACAATTCTATTTTCTCCACTAGAACTAGTCTTACTAAGGTCACTAATCTTTTAGGTCATTATTTTACTTCACTACATGGTATATTCAACATACAATATTTTTGTCAGAGAGTGAGCAAATATTTGTTATAACTCCATCAACAAAGCACACATGCATGCAATGTTTTGAGACATGAAGACAGCTTGATTATTAAAGACATTTTTCTTTAATAGTATATGTTGCAATACGGTTTTATTTACACAGTTGAGTTATTAACTTTGTAAAAGATAAGAATTTTGTGTTTCAGAAACCGTCAATAAAAATTTTATTGTTGAGAATCCCAAGAAAACAAAATATGTTGTCCTACCTTTGTAGCAAGCACTTAGTCTTAGTAAAATCAAAATTTCCTGATGGGATTCAGCCATCATCAACAGGAGCTTTGAAGCAGTATTTCTTATGGTTAGACTAGGAGTTGATAAAAGCTTGAAAACAACTTCATCTAAAATAGAATGCAGGGTTGTTCCTTCTATTTTGAGTAAATCACCACTAAAAGGACAAAATTTTTAAAAGTACCATTATTTGATGCACAGTTATAACAAATTGAAAATTAAAGATTCAGTAACTTGATGCCTATCTGTGGTCTCATCCAAGAAGGTAATCACTTTTTAAAATATGTAGCTTGGTTCAAGAATATATATAAATTAATATTACTGAATTCCTGCTGTGGGCAAGGTACAACCATGCTATGTACAACAGAGAATATAAATTGGGTAAAGGTCCTCTCTTCAGAGTAATGTACTATCAAAATAAGTAGGAAAGAAAAATCTGCAAAATATTAAACAACAAGTGATTCAAAAGTTTGAAGGCAACAAGAGAAAACTCACAAGACAATGCAGAATTAATTGTCTAATGATGTACAGAGACCATGTGCTTAATTTATGAGGAACTTTATCCTCCCTTTAGTACTTCCTTCATTATACTAGCAATCTTATCTGACCTTACTTATGTTGTGAAAAATTATCTAAAACTTAGAAAAAGTCAAAAGGGGTTACTAAGAGTTTTCTTACTAACTCACATAAGGATTATGTGATTTTCTAGAGTTGTATACCTTTGTTTACTTACTATTAAGGTATTTAAGTCTGATGATAGAAACTGGATATTGCCAATGATTCTTATGCAAGAGTAATGCAAACAGACTCATACTCAATAGCAAATGATTTCTGCCCAGTAAAAAAGGTAATTCTAAAACCAACTATATAAGACAGTGGTCTTCTTTTCTATTAGTAAATTCTTTTCTGTTTGTTTGTCTGAGTCAGGATCTCTTTATGAAGCTTAGGCTTTATTCTCTTTATTAGCTTAGGATCTCGAACTTGAGATCCTCCTCCTTCAAGAAAGTTTTATGTATTAGGGCTAGGGATGTAGCTCAGTGGTAGAGTATTTGCCTAGCACACACAAGGCCCTAAATTCAATCCCTAGCACTGGAGGGGGAAAAAAAGAGGGAGAGAGAGGAGAAAGGGAGAGTAAAAGTTTCTGTTTTGTTTTGTTTTCTCCTGAATGTTGGACATTAGACCCAGTGCCTTGAACATGTTAGGCAAATGCTGTGCCACTGAGCTATGCCAGCAGTCTCCATATTTTAAGTTTTACATGTAGGTATTTGCACAGTGATAGCCAATTGTCCCAACATCATTTTAAAATCATACTCTTTCCACATTGAAGGACCTTCATACTTCTCTTGAAAAGTCTACTGTCCATATATCCACTTCTGACTCTACTCCATTGATATATCTGTGTATCCTTGTACCAATACTATATTGTTTTAATTACTGTAGCCTTATAAGTCAGTCTTAAAATTGAATACAATTCTTCAACTTTGCCCTTTGTTTTCAAAGCTGGTTGGGTTACTTAAAACCCTTTACTTTTCAGATAAATTGTAGAATCAAGTCATAGAATTAGTTTACCAATTTCTACAAAAATAGGATTTTCATTGGGATTGTGTTTAAACTGTACAACTGTAAAACATAGTATCTTTTTCCATTTATTTGCACATTTTATTTATTTATGATGATTATTTTTTTGTCAGTACCAGGAGTCTTGTGCATGCTAGGCAAGTGCTCCACTACTGAGCTGCACACCCTGCTCACTAAGTTACATAGGCTGCCTCTGACCTTGAACTTAACTATCTTCCTGCCTTCTGTGTAACTGAGATAACAGGTGTGCACCTGACTTATTTATACATCCTTTAATTCTTATCAGTGTCTCATTTATAGTTTCCAGTGAATAGATCTTTTATGATGGTTGCCAGATTTAACACTAGGGCTCTTTATGTTTCATAAATTGCAAATTAAAATTAAATTTCTGAGCGTTCATTGATGGACATAAACATTCAATAAATATTTTTATACTGATTTTGTATCCTACTTTTATTAAACTCACTTTTAGGAGCTTACTTTTAAAAAGACATGAAAATTAGGAATAGATGTTGTTGTTGTTATTAGGTGCTGTCGAATCATATCCAACTCACAGCGACCCTTACAGGGTTCTCAATGGCTGATTGTTTGGGGATTGCCTTGGGAGTGGATTGCCATGTTCTCTCATTTTTGCGGTGCTCGGAATCAAACCCAGGTCCTCAGAGACTGCAGAGCAGTGCTCTATCAACTAAGCCAAATCCCAGCCCCGGGAATAGATGTTAGATATTGTTAAAAACTTGTTCTGTTATATATTGACTGGATGATATGGTCTTTTTTTTATCATTTGTTAACATGATAAATCATGTTTATTGACTTTATGGTATTAAACCAGCCCTGAACTCCTGGGATGAACACAACTTATTCATGATGTTGTTGTTTGTATTGTTGGATGCCATAGAGTTGGGTCTGACTCATAGTGATTTTATGAACAACAAAACAAAACACTCCCTGACATTGTGCCAAGCACACAATCATTTTTATGTTTAAGCCCATGGTTGCAGCCAATGTAATAATCCATCTAGTTGAGGGTCTTCCTTTTTTTCATTGACCTGCCAATCTCCCAAACATGATGTCCATCTCCAGGGAATGGCCCCTCCTGAAACATGTCCAAAATGTGTAAGATATCATTTAGGCATCCTTACTTCCAAGGAGCACTGGTTGCACATCTTCTAGGACATATTTGTTGATTCTTTTGGCAGTCCATGGTATATTCAATATTTATCTCCAGCACCATAATTCAAAAGCATCAATTCTTCATCTGTCTCCTTTATTCAACATTCAGCTTTCACAACCATATAATACTACTGAAAATACTATGGCATGACTCAGGTGCACCTTTGTCTTTAACGAGACATCTTTATTTTTCAACACTTTAAAGAGGTCTTTTGCAACAGCTTTTCCCAGTGCAATGAATCTTCTGATTTCTTGACTGTTGCTTCCACGGTGTTGATTGTAAAACCTAGAAAAGCACAATCTTAGACAACTTCAAACTTTTCTCCATTTATCATGAAGTTACTTACTGACCCAGTTGTAAGGGTTTTCTTTCTTGAACACTCTTGCTATTGGTTTATTAATTTCATCAGTCTTCTCAGAACCAGTTTTGGATTTCATTTACTTTATTGTTTTCATTTATTACTTCATAAATTTGTTTTGATCTTTATCATTTTATTTCTTTGGCATATATTTTTCCCCTAGTTTCTTAAAGTAGAAGCTAAAGTCAAGGATTTGAGATTTTTGTTTCCTATAATAGATATTAGAGACATAAAATTTCCATTAAGAATTGTTTTAACTAAGATGCATCCAAAAAACTCTTATGTGTTGTTTTCATTTCCATTCATTTAAAAATGATTTCTAATTTCATTTTTTATTTCTTCTTTGTCTTGTGGGGTTTTTAGATGTGTATTGTTATTTCCTACATACTCGGAGATTTTTCAGAGATCTGGTTGGCTCTGATTTCGAACTTAATAACACTGAGGCTAAATATCATACTTTGTATTATTTAAATCCTTTTAAGTTTATTAAGAGTCGTTTTATGGCTCTGAATATGGTAAATGTTCCATTTGTATTTGAAAGGAATTTGAAAGGAATTCTGCTGTTGTTTAGTAGATGTTCCAAAAATGTCAATCAAGTCAACTTGGTTGACATTGTTCAAATCTTCTGTGGTCTAAGTTTTTGTCTATTTTCTGTCACTTATTGAAAGAGGCACAATGATATCTTTCACTTTAACTCCTTCCGCTTGTAGTTCTATCAATTTTTGCTCATATATTTTGAAACTCTTCTATTAAGTCAATAAATACATCCTCATGATGAAACTGATTTCCCTATAATTACATAGGAACTCCTGCTTTCTTTTGACTTGTATTAGCCTGGTTTATCTTTTGCATACTTTTATTTTTAACCTATTTGTGTCTATATTTAAGAAGCATTTCTGTCAGGGTGCAGATAGTTGGCTCCTACATTTTAAAATCCAATTTGTCAATTCCTGCCTTCTAATAGAGTTTTCAACCACTTATATCCAATACAGGTAGGTTTAAATTTACCACTTAGCTTTTATTTCATTGTTTTCCTTCACTCACTTTCTCCTTTTTCTTTTTAACTGCCTTATTTTTAATTATGCACTATTTTTCAGTGCTGGTGATTGGACCCAGAGCCTTGGAACTATTAGAGGTGGGGGCCTATTGGGAGATCCTTAGATCACTGGGTGGAATAGAAGATTGTGGGAGACTTTGGCCTCTTCCTCTTTCTTTTGCTTCCTGCCATGAAATGCTGCCTTATCACAGGCTCTAAGTCATGGGCCAACCAGTCATGGACTGGAGCCTCCAAAACTGTGAGCCAAAATAAACCTTTTCTCTTTATATGTTGATTATCCCAGGTGTATTGTTATAGTGATAAAAACCTGATTAAAACAATCTTATTTACTCCTTTTTCTCTGGGCTAACTTTCCTTCATTCATTGACTGACACTTAGTTTTTTAAAAACTGATGTTTCATGTCTTATGGTTTTTTATTTTAGGTGAGAGGATAATCCATCCTTATTATTCCATCTTAATTAAAAGTGGAAGAAATTAAATCTCAATGATTTTAACTCATTAATTTTAGAGTCTGTTCCCCAGGTACACATGCTCAAAGCTACTTGCATTGCTATTGCTTGCTTCCTCTAGTTGCCTTCTTTGTCTAGAGCAATTTCCCTTTACTTTTCCTCCACAGCTACCAGAGAAATAAAATTGAAATGTAGTCTGACCATTTTCATCTACTTAAAAAATCTTCAATGGTTTCCACTGCCTACTGAATAAGACTTAGTTTTCTTAACATAGCATATAAATTCTTCATAATTTAAGTCTTGCTAGACACCTCTGACATTGAACTTTAAATCCCAGCAACTATGAATTATACCCACATTTTATATTCAACATCTGAAATGACTTTGTAAATACAATGACACACAGTACTTTGTACATAATAGCTGCTTAATAAGTCCGTCTGAACTGAAAGAATGAATTATTTCAATTGAGTATACTCTGCCTTTTTGTTTTTACCTGAGGAATTATCTATTACTTCTCTTTTTTAGCACTTATCACAATATTGAGCTTGTTAATTATTAAATAAATAGGTGAGTAAGCATTTTTTGTTGTGCTCCCTATGTTTTTCTTCAGATATCCCACTAATTCTCATTTCTAAGCCTGAGATTTGGCCTAAGATCTCTGTAAGCTCTGAGATAAGATACCAATTTGATAATATATCCAATCTTTTACAGTATTTTATATTAACATTTTCTGAAAGACAATTGTAACAACTTAAGTGTTATGTGCAAGTCATTCAATGTTTGGCAAAAATGGAATAAAATTAGTAATGCTTCTGATCAAAAAATAAAACCAAGTTACCTGTTGATCTGTAGTATATTCTGTAGCAGAGTCATTACTGTAGATCCAATTTGAACATTGTCAGTTTGCAGTAAGTGTAAGAAATGATCACTTTGTAGTACTAAAAGACAAATTAAAAAAGAAAGATTAAGACAAAGATTCTATAATAACCCATGTGGAATTTTGGCCTTTTAAAATCAAATTAAAACAGGACCCTTTATGTTAAAATTCCTGGGTTTATATTCCTTAAAATAAGGATTTTAAGATCCAGGCAGTTTTAAATGGCCATAAAAACAGTCACTCCATTTTTATGAATAATTACAGCCACGGAAGCATCTATAAATACCAAGCTAACAATTTATTATTACTTCTCTTTAAATTGAAAATAAACTAACATATCTTAAATTTGGGGGGCTGGGATTTAGCTCAGTTGGTAGAGTGCCATTCTGCAGTCTCTGAAATCCCAAGTTCGATACCCAGCACCACAAAAACGGGAGAAGGATGTGGCAACCCACTCCCGAGGCAATCCTGAAACAATCAGCCATTGAAAACGCTATAAAGGTTGCTATGAGTTGGACACGACTTGACGGCACCTAACAAAAACACAACATCTTAAATTTGAATCAGTTTTTCTAGCAATGAATTTGGGTGAATAAATAATAAAGAAAACATAGACTATAAAAATTTATTGCTTTATAATTTTTAGGCTCTGTGCAGCCAGTTATGAAAAGTTGGCACTGGATGCTTATGCAAAATGCTTAACCTCTCAGGTGTCACCTTCAAGAACCATTCTCCCTCAGTTTGGGTTATCTTTGAAAGTAGAAATAAATAGCTCCATTTTGTCATCTGTGAAACTAGAAAAAAACAGCCCTCACATAGGTTAAGGCATAATGTCCTAGAATAAAGTAGGTCTAAATGTCTATTTCTATTCCCTTCCCCACCAACCAAGCAGGAGATTAGTAAAAGTGAGATCAGCTATGGTAACAAGCTGGCTCTGTGAACATTACCCTAGCTTCTATGAACAACTTCACTCTGTTCTCCTTTTAATTATTTGAGAAAACATATTTGATTTCTTTCTCACACTAACTCCTATTCTTAATTTCTATTTACATAATCCAATATTTCACTACACACTACTCTTCAAATGTTTAACATCTTATAAAATAATCTATTTTTATGGCTTTTTACATTCTGTTACTTTAGTAGTACTGGAATTCTCTGTAGGTAGACTAAGTGTATTTTCCATTTTTGCCCAGTTAAAAATGTTTATTAGTGCAGGTGTGCACCACCTGTAATCCCAGCAACTAGGGAAGTGAAGGCAGAAAGATTGCAAGTTCGAGGCAAGTGGTAGCTGATAGAATTTAGCAAGATCCTGTCTCAAGACAAAATATAAAAAAAAGAGGCTGAGGGTGCAGCTCAGTGGAATAGCATTTACAACGTATGTGTGATGCCCTGTGTTCAGCCCTCCAATACTGCAAAAAAAAAAAGTTTATTAATAGCTCTGGAATTAACTTTGAATTTATTTACTAAAATCATTTACTGTATAGTATATATACAAGTTTCTTTTTTCTCTGTTGGATAAGCTTATGCTAAAGTAATTTATTAAACAAGCATTTCATTTTACATTTTACACTGTTTGCCTTATAATACATTACTATATAATTTATTTTTAGGGCAGTTTTTCAATAGCAATCAGATAACTATTTGGTAGAGTAAGTCCTACCTTACTGCCACCACTCCCCCAAACAAAAACTCTGTGCCCATTTATGTAAATTTTCTATAATGAAAGTTTCAAAGATACATAAAAGTAGACAGAATTGTATAATGAACTTTCATGAACCAATCAGTCTTAATGATCAACTCACAGCCAAAAATATTTTACCTACTCCTATCCATTCCCATTATATTTCAAAACAAATCTAAAACATTAGATTATTTTATCCATAAATATTTCAACATATATTGCCATACGATATGAATTGCACTCAGGAGGAGGAAGCAGCAGGTGAACTGTAAGTTCTAGGCTAGCCTGGCTCACATAGAAAGGCCCTGTTTCAAAAAGAACAAAAAACATAAAACAAAAAAGATGAATTGTTAAGCAATAAAACAACTACCATCTCACTTGGCCTGCAGCTGTAGCACTGTGGCCTTGGATCCCATCAGATCTTGGAAGCTAAGCACGGTCAGGCCTGGTTAGTACTTGGATGGGAGACCGCCTGGGAACACCAGATACTGTAGGCTTAGGAGAAGGACCCGACAACCCACTCCCAAAAATCAACCTGCCATTGAAAACCCTATGAATAGCAGAGAAGCACTGACAATATTAGTGTTTCGCCTGTTGTACATAGGGTCACTATGAGTTGGACACTGACTCAATGGCACCTAACAACAATAACTATCTCACTTAATAAAATTATTTCTTAATTTCATCAAATAGCCAGTCAAGTGTTCCAACTTCTAGTAGTTTTGTGAATTGTTTGTTTCAATCAAGATGCAAATACGATCCATGCAACATGATTGGCTGTCTTTTAAGTTTCTTTTAATCTATTCTTGTTTTTTATTTCCCTTTGCTGAAGAAATTGTGTCAATTGTCCTATGAGCTTCTTACTGTCTAGTTTTATTAACTGCATTCCTGAGGTATGATTTATATATCTGATTACCTCTAAATTGGTAGTTGGAGCTAGAGTATTGAAATGATTCAGGTTTGAAATAGTGGTATATACATTTCACCTGTGATGTTATATTAATGCATTAGGAGGCACTTAACATCCAGTTATCCCTCTTTTTGAGATGTTGATAGCTACATCTAATGGATTCCTGAATTTGTTAATTCACAAAAGGTTGGAAGATACATGCTACTCTATCATGCCCTTTTC
Source organism: Pedetes capensis (assembly GCA_007922755.1). Lineage (NCBI taxonomy): Eukaryota > Metazoa > Chordata > Mammalia > Rodentia > Pedetidae > Pedetes > Pedetes capensis. Next base: position 97,046 of record VMDO01004215.1, read on the forward strand.
ACTTATTAGTTGGAAAACTTTTACATAGAGAAATTTCTCCCCATTTGTATGTAAGAATAGGGGTTAGGGTTCAGCTCAGTTGGTAGAGTGCTACTCTGCACTTTCTGAGGAACCAGGTTTGATGCCTAGCACCGCAAAAATGGAAGAAGGATGTAGCAGTCCATTCTTGAAACAATCCCAAAACAATCAGCCATTGAAAACTCTATGAGGGTCTCTATGAGTAGGAGATGACTTGATGACATCTAACAACAATGTATGTAGGAAAAGCCAAGATAAACAATAGATGCTTCATTTACTAGTTAAAAAAAATGAATTAGAAGCTAAGTGTGGTGGCACACACCTATAACCCAGCACTTGGGAAGCTGAGGTAAAAGGATTGCTGCAAGTTTGAATACAGCCTGGGCTACATAGCAAGACCTTGTCTCAAAAACCAAAACCAAACAAACAAAAAACCCAACAACAGCAACAACAACTAAAAGTGAATGAGTTCACTAGCTGACTATAATTGTTATATCTGGTATATTCCAACCCACTATAGTTATTATCCTAATTAGTATTCAAATTTCTTTTATTTGGCAGTGGAAACTCCTTAGGTTGGCTCGTGATTCTTTTACAGAATCCTAACAGACCTTGAATGCTTCCTTAAATTTGGTATTTTAGACAATTCAGATTCACCATTTATACTTTCTACCCTAGCCTTATAGTCAGCCATGTCTCCAAGGTGATTCCTTCTACAGGCAAATGTATGTTGGAAACTCCATTTAAGGTACTCATTTAATTTTTGCATATTAATTTTATAATATTTAATCTAGTTTTAATACCTTCTTTATGGATGTTTTAACCCTTCAGATTAACCCTACAAACACTACCACTTTTGTCATAGCTATCTTTAAAATGAATATGGTATATTTCTAAAATTATTCAAGTATTCTCTCTCTTTTTATTAGGTCTTTTATACCTAGTCCTATGTACTTTATGTATTATTTTTTCTTTTTTTGAAGTACTGGAGGGCTGAACCCATGACCTCATGTAGGCTAGGCAAGTGCTCTACCATGAGCTGCACCCTCAGCCCCCCTTTTATTTATTTTGTTCTTAATTTTGAGACAAGGTCTCACTAAGTTGTGCTTCTAACTTTGAACCTGTGATCCTCCAACCTCAGCCTCCCAAGTAGCTGAGATTACAGGTGTGTGCCATGCTGCCCAACTAAATAGTCCTTTAAATTGAGAACTTAAAACTGTTACATATTGGGAAATTAATAGATAATGCAAAAAAAAAAAAAAGAGAGCGAGAGAAAGTACTTAGGTATGTCATTTAGCCATATGGATATAACCACCAAAAGTATTAGTTATACTCACTGAAAATAGTTGCCTTTGGAAAATGGGAAATGAAATGGGTTTGAGAGCCAAGGATTGTGTCTTTGTCAAGAATACTACAGAACTATTTGACTCTTTAAGTGCATACCTGATTCTGAAGGAAAAAAATAGAATTAAAAATAAAAATTCAGTTCAAGTATTACTATCTGAAAAAACTATGTTGTTATAGTGTTGTATTTATGTGAGATGAAATTTCTCAAGAAAGGAAGAGTTGTGCCATGATTATCAGTAAGGATTACTTTCTTAGTCTTAAGGAAACAGTATAAAACTATTTTTCAATGTAAAAAGAAATATCCTATAAAATAACTTCAAAGTTCAGTAAAATGTCATTATATAAAATCTAGCTCTTACTTGGATAGTTAGGCTATAAACGAAACCATTCTACTCTGTACATAAGGATTTGTCTTATAGTAGATCTGAAACACTAACTGTAATCTTTGAAATTTAAAATTATTTTTCCTAGACTAACTTGTTCAAATTATTAATCCTTATCTCAGATCTACTAAGTAGAAAAGCTAAGGAGAAAGTTACATTTTTAGCAAAATCTCTTTAATATAATATTCATATTGTTAATGCTTTTTAAAACTAGAACATCCAAATAGCTTTTTTTAAAATTGTAGGGCTATTTTGACATGGTTTCACTTCATTGTTGGTTATCTGTATAATCTATGAGACATTCATTTTCAGAAAAAAAAAACATCAAATTGTAGCAGTTGATGCTACAAAGACTATTAGTTGTTTTAAAATCTTTTCTTACCATTCTGTATGAGTTGAACATGGCCTCCCAATAGCCAGTAGAGAGAATTAGTCACAATTTGGAAAAACTGTAGTAATTCATCTTTTTCTTCACCCTTAACACAAAAGAGAAACCCAATTTACTTTTCCATAATTTGCTTTAGAAAGGAAGAAAGAAAGAAAGAAACAAAGAAAGAAAGACAAAAAATGGAGGAAAAGAAAAGAAAAACGAAAAAAGGAAGGAAGGAGTTATCTTTGGGGAGTCAGAAGATTTGATTTTTGATTCAAATAACTGTTTATGAAGTCAATGATCTGGTAGTCTTTAGTTTCTTAATTTGTAAAACTTATGGTTGAGGTATATTAATACTTAATGTACCTACTACCTAGTATTATTATCCACATAAAACAAGATTAGTATAAGAATTACAAGTTGATACATTGGGATTTCTTAACTTTGCTATGCAGCAAAATCACTTGTGCAGTTTTTTAAATATACCTGTGCCCAGGAGTTAATCAAAATATATTGAATCTGAAACTCCAAACAACATCTCTATTTTCACAAAGTTAGGTGAGTAATTTGGTTATACAGTCATGGTTGAAAACCACTGAAATATGCAAATGTAGAAGTGTGTATGTAAGGCATTATTAATAGTGTCTTTCAGTTACAGTTTCTACTCTATGACTTTGAGTGCAAAGCTGTTTAGCTTCCCATTATAATTCAGCATCTACAGTGTTCTGACACATAGTAAATGTTTAATCAATATTAAGTTAATAAATAAATGAACATTCTTTTCAGATTTTTCCCTTGTGGAACGTAAGGGGAGAAATTAAAGCATCAATGGGAAGAATTTTTATCATTTAATAGTAATGTAACCTTAATGGAAAGCTGTACAAAGGCCACTGAACTTGTCCATATCCATATCCTGAAAGTTCTATAGCACAAAAGTGATAATGACAACAGTAAAAATTTATGATTGCCATGATTAGTTTTTATAACAATGAAAGTGTTTTCTTCCTACAATTCTAGGACAAAAGTAGGTAGGTGCTTAGTAAACAGACATTTGCTACGTTAAATATAACTTAACTTCTCTAAAAAAACAGCAAAACACATGGATATAGCTGGGTTCCAATAAAACTTAATTTACAAAAATTTTTTACCATGGTGTATGCCTGTAATCCTAGAAACTCAGAATGCTAAGGAAGAAGGATCACAAGTTCGAGGCCAGAGGCTGCCTGTACAACTTGGCAAGACCCTGTCTCAAAATGAAAAATAAATAAGGGGCTGGGTGTATAACTCAGGTAGAGCACTTGCCTAGCACACATGAGATCCTGGGTTCAATCACCCAGTATGACAAAGGAAAAAAAAACAAAACAACAGCAATAGCAACAACAAAAAACAGGCTGGATTTTTCCCCCAGCCATAGTTTGTTGACCTATGGTTTTTGGATCAAAATTGTGAATTTTGGAAAAAATGTAAAAAGCAATTGTTTGAAGATCTAGAGAGCATCTAGAGAGCAAGTATATAGATATGACCCTGAAAGCAAATATGCTGAGATACAAATTTTTATCTAGTGTGATGGTTAATTTTATGTTTCAACTTCACTGGGTCATGGGGTACCCAGATATTTTGTTGAACACAATTCTGTATGTTTGTCTGAGAGTGATATTGGATGAGTTTAACATTTAAAGTTCTAGACTGAGTAAAGCAGACTGCTCTACCTAATGTCAGTTGAAGGCCTGAAAAGAACAAAAATACTGACCTTTACCCAAATAAGAGGAAATACCTCTTGTCTGACTGCCTTTGAGCTGGGGCATCATTTTTTCCTGACTTTACACTCAAACTGAAACCCTGGCTCTTTCTGGGTCTTGAACATGCTGGCCTTTAGATTGGCACTATACTATCAGTTCTACTGGTTTCCAGACTTTTGGATTCAGACTGGAACAATGTCATCTGTCAGTCTCCATAATTGCCAACTTCTTATAATCAACTGATCAATTGAGAGGGGGTAGGGAGATCTTATTGGTCTGTTTTTCTGGAGAACAGTAATACATCTGTTTTTTCCTATAAGTGTACTCCCTGGTATGTGTGTAACACAGGGAAAGAAGCTCAAACAAAAACCCAGGGAAAGGAGTCCTAACAAAAAGCTATATTTTATCAATGACATTCTTCACAGAACTAGAAAAAGCAACCCCTAACTTTGTATGGGCTGGGATTTAGTTGGTAGAGTGCTGCGCTGCAGTCTCTGAGGTCCCGAGTTCAATTCCCAGCACCACAAAAATGGGAGAAGGACCTGGCAATCCACTCCCAAGGCAATCCCGAGACAGCCATCAAAAACCCTTTGAGGGCCACTATGAGTCGGATACCGACTTGACAGCACCTAACAACAACAACAACAACAAATTTGTATGGAACCACAAAAAAACTCAAATAGCCAAAGCAATCTTAAACAAAAAGAATAAAGCTGAGAAGGATCACACTACCTGACTTCAAAATGTACAAGTTATAGTAACCAAATCAGCATGGTACGAGCATGAAAACAGACATAGATTCGTAGAACAGAATAAAGATCCAAGAATAAATTCACAGCCAGTTGATTTTCAACAAAGGAGACAAGAATACACACTTGGGGAAAGGACAGCTTCTTCAATAAATGGTGCTTGGAAAATTGGTTATTCTCAGAAGACTCAGACCCCTATCTTTCAACATATACAAAAATCAACTCCAACTGGATAAAAGCTTTCAATGTAAGACATAAATCTGTAAAACTAATAGAATTAAATACAGGGAGGAGGGAATGCTTTAGATCATTGGAATGGACAAGGATTTTTTAGATAAGACCCCCAAACCACAGGAAATAAAAGAAAAAAACTGAAAAATGGGATTATATCTAGCTAGAAAGCTTCTGCACAGCAAAGGAAATAGTCAACAGAGTTAAGAGACAGCCCACAGAATAGGAAAAAATATTTGCAAATCATGTATCTGAAAAAGGATTAATAACCAGAATATATAAGGAACTCAAACAACTGAATTAGCAAAAAGGTCTGATTAAGAAATGTTAATGAGCAACACACCTAAAAGGAAATTTCTCAAAAGACAAAATGTTCAATATCACTAATCATCAGGAAAATGTAGATCAAAACCACAATGAGATATTGTGTCACCTCAGTCAGAACGACTACTATCAAAAGCAAAAGATAATCGGTAATGAAGATATGTTGGTAGGAATGTCAATTAGTACAACCATTATGGAAAATAGTAAGAAGATTCCACAAAAAAATTTATAAATAGAACTACCATACAATGCAGCCATCCCATTCCTGGGTATATATCCAAAGGAAATGAAATCAGTCTGTCAAATATCTGCACCTCCACATTTATTGCATCACTATTTACAACACCTAAGAAATGGAAACAACCTAAGAGTCTAACAATTGATGAATGAATAAATGTAGTACATAAACACAATACAATACTATTCAGACATTAAAAGGATAAAATCCTGTCATTTAGGACAACATGAATGGAACTGAAGGTTAATTTGTTAAGTGAAGTAAGACAAGCAAAGAAACATGAAAACCGCAGGACCTCTCCTCCATGTGGAATCTAAAAAAAGCTGATCTTGCAGAAGGTGAGAGTAGCATAGGAATTACCAGAAGCTAACGTGAACAGGGGAGGGGAAAAATGGGGAGAAGTTGATCAATGGTCATTTGATAAGCTTCAGTTAGCATTTAAAAATTTTCCATGTAAGAGATAATTTTCTCTGGTTGTAATTTTTAAAGTGTTTAAATCTACTACTCTAATTGTACTTTTAGCCAAATATTATTACACATTTGAAAAATAACATGGGACATCTTAAGAATTAAAATGAGGGCTAGGTCAGGCTGGGCATGGTGGCACAAGTCTGTAATCCCAGTGACTTATGAGCTGAAGCCTTAAGACTGTTTAATTCATAAGTTTGAGGCATAACTTAGTGAGACCCTGACTCAATATTACAAAATTTAAACATGGGCTAGGTGAGCAGCCAGGCTGGGATTTAGCTCACTTGGTAGAGTGACACTCTGCAGTCTCTGAGGTCTTGAGTTCAATTCCGAGCACCGCAAAAATGGGAGAAGGACATGGCAATCCACTCCCAAGGCAATCCCAAAACAATTAGCCATTGAAAACCCTACGAGGGTCATTATGAGTGGAATATGACTCAATGGCTCCTAACAACAACAAAGGGGTGCAGCCTACGGGTAGCGCACTTGCAAACTATATACAAGGCCCTGGGTTCAAGTCCTGGGGGAAAAAACCTTCAATAAAATAAAATAAAGTAAGAGTGGAGTGTGGTGGCACAGGCCTGTATCCCAGCACTCAGGAAGCTGAGGCAGGAGGATGTAGAGTTTGAAATCTGCCTGGGATATATAGAGAGTGTGAGGATAACCTGGGCCAGACAGCAAGACCCTATCTCAAACAAATAAGCAAAAAATTAAAATGATTTACAAAATACTAACACATACCTTAGCTGCATTGACAAAACATGTTTGCAATCGTCTCCCCAAAACTAGAAAATTTTCTGCAGCTGATGGAAGTAATTCCTTGTAAAATTCCTCTGCATCTTCTCCTGGCTCTAAGCCCACACAACAATGGCTGAAAGAAGAATACAAGTTTGTGATAATCAAAAATTCCAGTTGAATACTTAAACTTCTATAGCTACTGTGCTTTACTGAGAATCTTTAGTATCCTTCTTTTGTTGATATGCCAATTGAAAAACTTGTTGGACAAATGCTAGCAAGGATGTGAGAAGAAAGAAATTCTCATATACTGCTAGTGGGAATGTCTCCTGTAATGTAAGTTGGTGCTGCCAATATGAAAATCAGTATGGAGGTTCCTCAACAAGCTAAAAATAGAACTACCATATGACCCAGCTAAACTTGGGTATATAACCAAAGGAATCTAAGTCAACACATCATAGAAATACCTGTTCATCCATGTTTATCATGGCACTATTCATGATAGTCAAGATACAGAATCAACCTAGATGTCTATCAGTAGATAAGTAGATAAAGAAAGTGTGATATATATACCCAATGAAGGTTTTACTCAACCATAAAGAATGAAATTATGTCATTTGCAGAAAAATGGATGGAACTAGAGATGATCATTTTAAGTGAAATAAGCCAGAATCAGAAAGAAATATGTTTTCTCTCACATGTGGACACTAGATTTATACATATATTTTCAATATATGTATATATATACACATATGTATATATATATACACATATATTTTTAATACATATATGTTATGAAAGTAGAAGAACTATTTGTGGGGAGAGAGAGGACTAAAGAGAGGTGGAGAGGCAATTAGAAGGGGTAATGAGGGGAAAGGAAGACAAATGTTATGTTTTCTCCCATAGGCAGAATCTAGAAATGTACATACATACACAAGACCTGCAAGCAGAAAGAGACCATTTGTAGGGAGGAAGGGGATAAGCAGGAGAGGGTAATGGGAGGTGAACATGAGCAAGATACAATGATAGGTACATATGGAAATGTCATAATGACATACACATACTTAATGTGTATACTAACCAAAAAACACCAATAAAAGACTTTAAAAATTTTGTTGGAATTGAATATAGCTACTTTCTAGAAAAGTAAACTGTGGTGTGGGCCTTGTTTGTGTTTAGTTTCAGAATTCACATATCCTAAAAAACCAACAGGTCAACCCTTCAGGAAATGAAAGACACTTGGCTCACAACAAAGAGAAATGAGCTAAGTTTTCAGTGGATTGGCTACAACCACTCTAAAAGCCATAGAATACCCTGACTATTTAATTCATGAACAGTATTTCTGTTAATTGACACATTTTAGACATCCAATAGCTGAAAAACACATACAGTAAGTAAGATTAATCTTTCAGGGACAGATAATGAAATCAAACAGTCTAATTTTATACCAATTCTATTTTATAATAGATCTGCTTTCTTAATATCTACAAATTATCTGTGTGCATATTCCTTATATTAGAAGGTAAGCCAGCAAATCCCTAACTTTATTTTCTATTTATTATTTATTTATTTTTGTAATACTGGAGGATTGAGCCCAGGGCATTTCACCATTGACCTGTACCACCAGCCTCCCCACTTTATTTTATTTTGAGGCAGGCTGCCTCTTGCCTCAAGTTTATGATCCTCCTGCCTCAGTCTCCCAAGTTGCTGAGATTACAGGCATGTGCCATGGTGCCCACCTAAAATCTAACTTTAGCAGGTACATTTTACAATATACATTAAAGGAGAAAAAGTCATTTAGAGAAATATGTCTTCTTGAAACTGCATATAAAAACCACTCCCTGGATATGAGTTGAATATATTCAGAAGTCTCAATAACAAAAAGTATTTGTATAGTAGACTAATACCAAAAAGAGCCCAAAATCCAAGAATAGGTTGTGTCTGATAAGTACTATTGTTTGAGAGTTTCAACAAAATGTGTAGACAGCGGTAAGCAGTGACAAGTACATATTGAGCATGCTAAAAATTTAAGTGGCTAATGCTCACATGTATCCATTTTTATTTTCTCTTTGGTTCTCAGAATGAATTACTGAAGAGTATCTATGTTGGCACAGCCTGTAATCCCAGTGACTTGGGAGGCAGAAGCAGGAGGATTGCAAATTCAAGGCCAGAGGCAACCTGCATAACTTAGCAAGATCTTGACTCAAGAGGAAAAATAAAAATAATGGGCTGGGGGTGCAGCCCAGTGGTAGAACACTTGCAAAAGTTTGTATGAGGCTATATCCTGCAAGAAAAAAAAAAGAGTATCTACTTTGATACAGAGCATGAATAAATGAAATTTATGCTCAGTCAACACTGCCATGAGCTAGCATATCTAAACAAAATGGAAGAGTTTATTTGCTTAAAGAAATCATTAATCTTGGAAATTAAAGTATAAAAAAGTATTATATACATTTGTTACCTGTTCTTTGTAACTGTGTACTTTGAATTTGGCCTTTATCTAGTAATAAAGTAGGACGAAGCAGTTTAGAAAGATAGGATCCAAGACATAGCATAAAATATGACAAAATCCCTTTATTGGGGATGGTTCACTAACATCAAGTGACTTGAGAAAGGAAGGAAGGAAGGAAAGAAGAGCAAGTGAGAGAGTTGGTCACACATTTACGTGACTATCACCCAATCTGCACTCTAAGTTTCTTAAATACAAAGCCAGTGCCTTAATTTCTTAACTTCTTCAAATTTTTCTGAGTCAATAAAGAGTATATTCGTCACTTGGGAGTCAGTGAACAAAAGAAATAAGCACCACTGAAAGAAATTCTAGAAAATGGCAAATACCATAGTTATAAGCAATAATATAGAGTATGCAAGAAAAGTACAACTAAAACCTACCAGTAGAGGTTCTAAGTCTTGTTAGAATGATGAATAAAACAGAAGCAATTGTTGAAAATCAGAATCAAATACTAAATTCCCAAGAATGAGCTGATCAATTGCTTCATTTTACCTTAATATCTGTGCAAGCTGGGAAATTGTAGTCCAACCACCTTGGATTCGAGAACAATCTTGACTGAGGACCAAGAGGCAATACTGAATGAGGTCATAACAATATATATCTTGTTTGATTTTCTTCAACTCTGAGCTTCCTAATGGTGTGTTGTTTATTATTTCTAAGGCAAAAGAAAATAAAATATACTTATTTTTGCTCAATATATCCAAGAGCTACTTATATTTTTACACATGAATTTGTTGTTGTTGCTGACTGCCACAGAGTCAGATCCAAATCATAGTGACCCTATGTAAAACAAAACACTCCCTAACACTGTGCTACGCACATGATCTTTTTATGTTTGAGCCCAATGTTGTAGCCACTGTTTTATCTCATTTTGAGTTGTGCCACATCAGCAAATGGAGGTCCCAGGGACTCAATTCCATTTCCATCAACAAGGTCGACTCTCCTTGGAGGAGGCAACTCTTCTCCAGTCATCTTTTGAATTCCTTCTACCCTAGAGGGCTCATTTTCCAACACTATATTTGATAGTGCTTCTCTGCTATTCATAGGGTTTTCAATGGCTAGTTGTTTCGGGGGGCTGGGATTTAGCTCAGTTGGTAGAATGCCGCTCTGCAGTCTCTGAGGTCCCAGATTCGATTCCCAGCACTGCAAAAAATGGGAGAAGGACATGGCAATCCACTCTCGAGGCAATCCCGAAATAATCAGCCATTAAAAACCTTGTGAGGGTCGGTAGGAGTCAAACACAACTCAATGGCACCCAAAACAAAAACAACAAGTTGTTTCAGGAGTGGACTGCTGAGTACACTTAGTCTGTCTTAGTCTGGAAGCTCAGCTGAGACCTGTCCACCATCAGCAGTCCTGATGGTATTTGAGATACTGGTGGCACAGCTTTCAGCATCACAGCAACATGCAAACCCACACCACAAGGCAAGCTGACAAACACATGGCGGATATGCTGAATAGTCACTAAAAATACATCAATACACTGCTATATCATAATGCTAAGATTTCTTTGAGCAAATCAGAAACAAATGCTAAAACTGTACCAATGCTAGAACTCTTTTAAGTCTTAGGCAATCATAAAATTATTTTACCTTTTAACTTCAATAGTATAACAGGGACATTCTGTTCAGGACTTTTTGCAACTTCAGCAGCTAAAGATAAGATTCTTGGATCTGTACCTGTTGGCTTCATTTCTTATATTACCTGTATTTTAACAGAGTCAGGAAATAAAGGTCAAAAGGCCCTAAAATATTCCCTTCTAAATAACGTTTGAAATACAAGATCAACAATATAAGTTAAACTTGTGCTTTTCATGCCTTGTTTGAGAAGTGTAGATTTTTTTCATTTTTTTACTTATAGGAAACTCTGGTTTTCCTAATCAGTATAACTCTCGAAGAATTTTAGATATCTATACCTTCATGCAGCAGTTATAGCAGGTATCGTTATTGTGTACTAAAAATTAGGAACTGTGCTAGGAACTTTACATTCACTCTTTAATCTGCACAAGAATTCTGGGATAGAATTCACATAGCAAAAACTGAGCATGCCAAAAGAGCTAATATGGCAGATCTACGACTGCCATCCTTTCAAAGGTCTACTTACAAGGCTGGACTCTAGAATGTAGATTTCCAGAGGGTTTCATTGTTCTCTGATAAAAATGGCTCACTGTGCCAAAACTGGATAAAAATAATGTGGTTTGTGCTGAACACTTGCTTTACTTCCAGAGTCCTAGAATTCTGGTATATGCTAGCACTGGGTATCTATACTACTTTACTCATCAGATTTCTATTTCTATAATGAAATATCTGAGGCTGAGTATTTTATAAATAAAACATCCTGGAAGTTCAAGGGCCTGGTATGAGGGCCCCCTTGTCTTTGTCGCCTGATACATGGTATCATGGTTTCAGTATGCATGAGAGGAGGATAAAACAGCAAGATAGGAAGTCCAAGACTGGGGAGGGTCCAGGCTTGCCCTTTTATAACAACCCTCTCTCAAGAACTAACCAAGGTCTTACAAAAACTACATCAATTTCTTCTGAGGACAGTGACCCTAATGATCTAATTATTTCCTACTAGGCCTCACCTCTTAAAGGTCCCACCACCTCTTAACATTGCCATAGAGGACAAATTTTCCAACACATGAGCCCTTATGGGACAAATAGCCAAATCACTACAGTGACCATCCTCCAGTAAAAATTCTGGTCACTGAGTGTCTATTGAGCTTTCCCGGCAGACAATACTTCACAAGTGTCACAACTACTCACTGGAGGAATTAAGTGTGCCCTATGCTGGGAGAGGATCTTGGAAGTTTGTACCTAGTTTCCTCTCAAATTTATCCAATACACTTTTTCCCTTTGCTGATTTTGCTTTATATCCCTTCACTATAATAAATCATAGACATGAATATATACATATTCATAGATTCATAGATATATGATTCATAGACATATGATTCATAGACATATATTATTCATAGATTCATAGACATGAATATATACATATCTTGAGTCCTGTGAGCCCTCCTAGCTTAATCATTGAAACTGGGAGAGGTCTGGTTATTCCCAACACACTGATGCTTAGAAATGTTATGTAATTAAAAGAAAATAAAAAATTATAGGGTAGTGAATAAAATCAATTCTCCTAAAATTTAAAAACTCCATATCTCAAATTTATTGCTAAAACTTTTCAATATAAAAAGTTTTAAAGTATTTGAAGTTCATTATTATTGAATAAAAAGTATCTTTCTTTACTTTTAATCAATAAAAGCTAACATATTAAGTATTTACTATGAACTAAGTGTTCTTAAATGCATTATCTTATTTAGTCTTCACAAAAGGGCTATGAGATAGTTCCTGGGATCATCTCCATTTTGCAGATAAGAAAAATAAAACTTGAAGAAATGTCATAGTTCCACCAGTATGTTGTGGTATCTGTCAAATCAGATCAATCTGACTGCAAAGCCTGTGATTTTAATACCAATGTTCAATATATTCCCTCCCATGTAAAACAGTAAAAAACACAAAACATATTCCCAAATAATCTATTTCTAACTCGCTTTTTCAACTATTAATCTTCATAACTGCTATGATGGTCAATCTTTTATATTCAGAAGTTGACCACAACACAGGCATCCAAATATCATCCTTTATTAGGTAAATATAAAACATTAAAAGACAAATTAATGCTGGGTGTGGTGGTACACACCTGTAATTCTAGCTCACAGAAGGCTGAAGTAAGACTGATCCAAGTCCGAGGCCAGTCTAGTCTACATAGTGATTTCCAGGCCAGCCTGGGTTACACAGCAAAACCCTCAACTCAAAACCCTGATTCAACCCAGAAAGAATGAAAAAAAAAAAAGAGAGAGGGAGAGAGAGAGAGAGAGAAAGAGGGAGAGAGAGAGAGAAATTCACTGAAAAGTATTTTAAAGAAACCCCAATACAACTCCTGGCACACAGTAGGGATAAAACTTGGCAAGAGAGTGCATATAACTATCTCATTCTTTCCAATGGCTGCATTATGCTATGTTTCCTTTGTAAAAGTGCATCAAAATATATTTAAACATCCCCTTTACTAGATGTCATTTAGGTTGTATATTATTATAAGCAATACTGCAATGAATATCAAGGTACAAGTCCTTATACACTCATGTTAGCTTGGAGGATAAATTCCTCTTGATTTTGGGTGATTGACTCATGTTGTTGTTGTTGTAGGGGCTGTCAAGTCGAGTCTGACTCATAGCAACCCTTATAGGGTTTTCAATGGCTGATTGTTTTGGGATTGCCTCCGAGTGGATTGCCAGGTCCTTCTCCCATTTTTTTTGGTGCTGGGAATTGAACTCAATACCTCAGGGACTGTAGAGCGGCGCTCTACCAACTGTGCTAAATCCCAGAGGTTCACTCATAGGGTATACATATTTTAAATCTTGATTACATGTACCAACTTTTCTCCAAAGTGAAGGTTCTGATTCATACATCCATGAACATTTATGAGCATGTTCATTTTATTACACCTTCACTTATAAATGTTATCTTTTACACTTTTGCCAATCTGTTAGAAAAAAAAAGTGGTATAGTCTCGTTTAATTTGTACTTCTTTGTGTATTAGGGAGGTCAGATACATTTCATGTTCATTGGCCATTTTTTCATTTATGTATTTTCTGTTCATACCCCTTGATCATTTTTTATTAGCTTGCCTTATGCTTCTAAATAAGGTTTTCATACATGGCTATGAACCTTTTGTCTTTTATAGTGGTTGTAAAATTTTCATCTTGAATGTCAGTTAAGTTTGATTATGGTGTCTTTACCATAGTCTTACACATTTTATATATTCATATATAACAAGATTTTCCTGTATGCCTTCTGCCTTGTGTCATGTTTATAAAGGTTCTTTCTACCCCAAGAGCTAAAAAATGCTCTGCTAAATTTTTTTAGTACTTTTACAGTTTTGTTTTACTTACGTTTTCAAATGTAAGGTGTTTTTTTATGAATGGTGTGAGATAGGAATCTAAATTTTTTTAAGTTAGATGAGGCCACAGATTGGTAATATAAGAATGAATGCATATAGCCATCATAAATTATAATGGTAATTGGTCATAAACACAAATATAAACAATCTGAAATGTCACATTTCCATACACTAAGTATACACATGGTATATTTTTGGACCCCATTTAGTTTTATTAACTAATTTGTTTATTCTTGGGCTATGAAATAGTTCATTTTAACATGTTTGGAGAAAATTCACAGCAGAAGGTAAGCTTCTTGAGGGCAAATCCATATTTTCCTTGTTGTTGTTGTTGTTAAGTGCCATCAAGTCGGTATTCAACTCATAGCGACCCTCATAGGTTTTCAATGGCTGTTTCGGGATTGCCTTGGGAGTGGATTGCCAGGTCCTTCTCCCATTTTTGTGGTGCTGGGAATTGAACTCAGGACCTCAGAGACTTCAGCGCAGTGCTCTACCAACTGAGCTAAATCCCAGCCCATATTTTCCTTAGTGTATGCCTTATTTCTCCAGTTCACTGGTAAACCCCCAATGGCTAGACCAGTGCCTGACATGCAGCTGGTACTTAATAAATACTTATTGAAAGAAGGGAAAAAATGCATCAATGTTGAGCACTCTGGAACTCCAGTTTTTCATCTGCTTTTTTTCCTTATTACAATACAGAAAGCTCAGAATCCTAGTTGGAGGCCCTTTTAAAGTAAAATTGGCTTACTACACTCTTCTTGTCCTCCTGATTATCATAATAAAGCATTACATAAACACCATCATTACCAAATGTGTATAGAGCCCTATGATAGATACAAAGGTCACCAAGATTTTAACTAGGTCTGATTCCCTGCTAATGTTCAGGTTGGGAAAAAAAAAAGTATGTATGTGTATATATATATATATATATATATATATATATACATGCACATAAAAATTCTTGCATATATAACATGTTAAATGGTAAGCAGATGACATAGATAAGAATTCAGACCACAAAGTCAAAAGATTGGGCTTCTCTGAACCAGTTTTCTTATCTGTAAACAAAAGAGCAATCCCTTCCTCCTAGAATTCAAAATTTGAAAGAGGAAGTAGCTACATATGATAGTCTTAAAATATGGGAATATAGCCAATCCTTAATAATAACCATTTGGAAAGCTCTTACTGAATTGTTCTAACTGCTTTCATGTATTAACTCATTTAATTGTCTTACTCTTAGGTATAGGTATTATCTTCTTAATTTTAATGATAAGCACACTTTGTTTGGATAATTTGATTAGTTTGCACAAAGCCACACTGCTAAGTATGAAACTGGAGTTCAAACTCAGATATCCTGGTTCCAGAACTTGGGTGCTTAACTACCTCATGAAAGTGTCTTAGTACACCCAAGCACAGTGGCTCATGCCAGCAACTAGAGAGGCAGAGGAAGGAGGATTGCAAGTTCCAGGCCACAGGCAACCTGCATAATTTAGTGAGACCCTATCTCAAGACAAAAAATAAAAAAC
Organism: Pedetes capensis; assembly: GCA_007922755.1. NCBI lineage: Eukaryota > Metazoa > Chordata > Mammalia > Rodentia > Pedetidae > Pedetes > Pedetes capensis. The sequence continues at coordinate 112,648 of VMDO01004215.1, forward strand.
GGGCTACACCAGCCCCATGGTAGAGCACTTGCAAAGTATGTGCGAGGCCCTGGGTTTAAGCCCCAAGTACAGAAAAAACAACAACAAAAACAAAAACAAAACAAAACAAAAAAAAGTGTCTTAGTACATCTTTATAGGGTAGAAGTTAGACAAACAGGTTGAGGGAGACACACTCACTTATCCACCTGGAAAAATAGACAAATCTGTCTAAAAAAAGGTTAAGGGAAGTAAGGGACTATATAGACTGCATAATTCTGAAAAAATTATCTGTTATAGCAACCACTTGTTAGTGCTTTTCCTCTAACACAATGCTTTCCCCATCTTTACAATAAATTTATGAACAATGACAAAATATGACAATTACTGATTATTAATGCTATTACCCTGTTGCCAGAACACCACCTCCAGTCCCAGCCTTGATCCTTTGGGAATCACGTCTCCCTGGCTGTGCCCTTTACTGCCTCCACGAATCACTGTGATGAAATGAAAGAAATCCTATGCAATCCAGTTACAAGGGCTTCTAAACGTCTGCAGTTACTAAGTTTGACTCCTTTATTTCCTCCCTACACACCCCTTCCTCCAGTTCTCATACCACTGAGAACTGGCTCCAGTACTTAAAAGTCAGAAAACTAGTTCCATAGTAACGGTGTCATTTCCAGTCAGGTCCAAGTACCGAGGCTTTGGGGCCGTGGGTTCTTAAGATTTCAGACCCGGCTTTGGTGCTACCAGTCCTTGAGCACGTCACCAGGCCTGTGCTCAGACACCACCCCTCGGGCGTTGTTTCTAGACAACAGCTCCACAGACAAGGCGTGCAGCACGCCCGATTCTCCCGTTACGATTTCTATACGCCGGCTCACTTGGCTCACAGGAACCTGGCGTCCGGACTTCCCGGTACCCCCCAGCCCTCTGCTTTCCTGCCACCACCTCACATCTGTTACCTCATCCCTGCTTCGCGCTCCTCCACCAAAGAACCCTATTCGACCGCGCACCTCAGCCTGGCGGCCTTTGCCGGGAAGCTCACGTCGCAACGCGGGAATGGGCGTAGGGGCGGGACCAGGATCTTCTGAGCCAAGGGGCGGGGCGCCTTCGCCAGACAACCAATCAGGACGCGAGAGGTCCCTGGGGGACCTTGCGCGTGGGTCGCTGGGCGGAGTCTGTGATGGCGACTCTGGGTACAGGCAGCAAGTGCAGCGGCTTTCGGGTGAGTTGGCAGATGGTAGTGAAGGCAAAGTCGGAGGCGGAGGGTGATGATGAGTGGACCAGCAGGACTTTCGTACATGGACCGTCGCGAGCGAGTTCTCAAGTTAGGCGAGAGTTTCGAGAAGCAGCCACGCTGCGCCTTCCATACTGTCCGCTGTGAGTGAGGACTGTTCGGGGGACTCAGTGGGGGCTTCTGGGATAAGGTTGTGGAGAAACAAGCCCCTAAGTATTGTTCCCACATCCCGCCCTCCCCCTTACTCTTCCGGAGACAGGGAGCCGCATAATCCGCTACTGCATCTGGAGGTTTAGGGGGTCGGTGCAAGGAGCTGGCGTCAAACAGGTGTGAGTAAACCCAGACGGATTTAAGTGAGACCAACAAAGAAGAGAAACTTTGTGGGAAAAATGTGCAGGGTTGACGGTGGAGACTAACATAACAAATGGATAGTGCAGAGGTGAAAAAGTAAATACGGTGACACATGGAACCAAGGACCAAATGCAGGCAGAGGGAATGCCTTGAAATTAGTGGGACAGTGTTCACTTTTTCTCCTCTGGCTGATGAGAGTTCTTATTTAGTGTGCTCTTGAAGAGATTCTCGGCTGTCTGAGTACTCTGTATCTCTTTTGGGCCCCAGAGTTCATTGTCATTTAAAACATACTGAACTGATTATCAATGTATTGGAGCACATGTTATTAATTTCTTTATTTGGAAGACTTTACCCTCTGCCCTTTGGTTTTCTTTATGTCCTCTGGAACTAGTGTGTGTGTGTGTGTGTGTGTGTGTATATTTTTTTTCCTGCGATACTTGGGGGTTGAACCCATGGCCTCCCATATAATTTGCAGGTGCACTACCACTGAGCTGCACCTCCCAGCCCTTCATTTATTTATTTATTTATTTTTAATTTTGAGACAGGGTCTCACTAAGTAATGCATACTGCTTCTGCCCTCCAACTCATGATCCTCCTGCCTCCCCTCCCAGATCTCTGGGATTACACATGTGCACCACAGCACCTGGCTGAAATACTCTTTTTTGTATTGTTGAAACATTGGGTTTTGTTTTGTTTTGTTTTGTTTTGTTTTTTTAAAGAACCCTTTCATCTTAATAGTTAGGTGATATAGATTCCAGGAAGAAAAACATAGCAAATATGAGTTTGTACATAAATAGTAATTTTTTTTTCATAATTGCCCTCAGAAAACTCTAGAGCAGGAAGGAAACTTTGAGATCATTGAATCATAACCTCTCATTTTTCTGTTTCTAAATTGTAAAGTAGGTATTTTTTCACTTCCTTTCTCTAACCCAGCGCAGCCCTTCCTAACTGTCTCATTGTTCTACCTTTCTCAGTCATTCTGTCAGGTTGTCCAGAGACCTTTATGATTTTTATTCTGAAATGTTCCATGTCGCAATTAAAACTCACAGTCTCCAAAAGTTTTCTTAAATTGTAGACAATCTAGTTATACTAACTTGGAGTAAAGATAGGAAGAACCAATGGTTTTAACCCTCCAAGGATATTACATTCTGTAAAAAAGGTTTATTAGACAAAATTAATATCTATTTCTTAGAATAAATAGCAGAATGATTGCCAACAGATCTTCCGAAATGTCCCGTATTTATTCTGCCATGTATGACCATACTTTGTCACCCAGAGCTCTCCACAGTAACATAGCTGGTGCTATGCAGGCTCTGCAGTTTATCTTCCTCTTCAGTTCTATTTTCCGAAAGTAAGATATGGTTCTTATCTGGTTTCTCTTGTCCTTTTGCTCAAATAGTATGCCCTCTCTTTCCCTCTTCCTTTGGAGGTATGCAGCAATCTTAGTATTAATTTTTCAAGTCATAAAGTTTTAAGATTATAAAAATTTACTTGAGTATACTTTTATATAACTTAGATGGTGTTTTTGTTGTTAGATGCCAATGAATTGGTGTCTGACTCATAGCGACCCTATGTACAACAGACAAAACACTATTGTCAGTGCTTTTTTGCTATTCATAGGGTTTTCAGTGGCTGATTGTTTTTTGGGGAGTGGGTTGCCAGGTCCTTCTCCCACACCTACAGCACCTGGTGTTCCCAGGCAGTCTCCCATCCAAGTACTAACCAGGCCCTACCCTGCTTAGCTTCTGAGATCTCACAGGATCAGTTGCCACAGTGCTACTGCTGCAGGCATAACTTAGGTATGCATCTCTTTTTAAGAGCATGAAAAGGGTTATTAAACAGTTAAATCCCTAAGTTTACAGTGATACTTCTTTTTCTGTCATAAAATGTTGGCTACTAAGCAGTGACTACAGCAAGATTGGGGCTGGGATTTAGCTCAGTTGGTAGAGTGCTGCGCTGCAGTCTCTGTGGTCCCGAGTTCAATTCCCAGCACTGCGAAATGGGAGAAGGACCTGGCCACCCACTCCCAAGGCAATCCCGAAACAGTCAGCCATTGAAAACCCTATGAGGGTCTGACTATGAGTCAGACTCAACTGGACAGCACCTAACAACAACAACAGAAAGATTGTCCTTGTGTTTTCATTCATTATTTAGGTCACTATGTTTCCCACAGGTCTGCTTTACCACCTAGATTACCTGATATTTTCTTTCTGTAGTTCTGCATGTGGACACACAAAGTAGTAAAGTGTTAGTGTGACCAAATGTCAGAAGTTACACTAATTAGAAGTAGGATTAAAATTATATTTACAGTTAAGGTTCTCTGGACAGTGTGGCATATTAGAATGAGTGTGGTTTTAGAGTTAGTTGAATTAGTTCAAATTATAGGAAATAAACTTATAGTAATTGTGGATTCTTTTATGAAGATATTGATATTATATAATAGTACAGCTAAAATTATCAGAAAAATGTTAAACATTGGCAGAAAAAGTAAATACAAAGGAAGTTTTTCTATTTTTCATGCAATATAATAAGTAATTATATCATAAACCTGAAGAAAATTACATAGATGAAGGAATCCAGAGAGAACAGATAAATGGTAAAATTGTTGGTAGGATTTCCAAATCAGAGAGAAGTAAAAACTGATCAACTGAGAAGTGAATACATTTCACATTTGGAGCATATGGAAAGCATGAAAATGTTCAACAAATTCTTTACTTTTAGAGGTCAAAAGTGGTATACTTAAAAAACTTGTTTGAAGGCAAATAAAACTCAACTTTAGTTGATAGAACAAATAATAAAAAGTGGAATTTATAAATCCTAACAATGGGATCCAGGCTGGGATTTAGCTCTGTTGGTAGAGTACGTTTTTGCATTCTCTGAGGTCCTGAGTTCGATTCCCAGCACTGCAAAAATGGGAGAAGGATGTGGCAATCTACTCCCAAGGCAATCCCGAAATAATCAGCCATTGAATATTCTATGAGGGTTGCTATGAGTCGGATACGACTGGAGGGCACCTAGCAACAACAACAACAACAATGGGATTATTCAGGTTATGCATGGATTCACATTAGTTTTGGTAGACTCATGGATAAGAAATTCATTCAGTGGAGTTGTTAAGTAAAGCTACAAAACATTTGAGTACATTTCTTGAGTTTTTTTTCTTGAGTTATTCTCATGCACCATGGGTATCTATATCTCCAGGGGCCTTTGAACCTCTTGAAATTATATAATATTTGCTATAAATGTTCAAATATGCATATTGCTATTGAAAGGATCTGTAAGTAGTCTGTAATTTTCGTCAGGTTCTTGTAGGGACTTACAACTTCCCCTCATCACCTAGTATTCCCCAAGACACAAAAGTTAAGAACCATAGATATAAGTCAAAGAGACTATAGAATATGAATGGATAGAATATATAGTCAGAGTTCCTGGCTTGATCATTTATTGGCGTCATTACTTTAGAGGAATTCCCCATTGGTAAATGTGAATGAGAATATTCAAAAGTTTGTTGTGAAAATCAAAAATGATAATATAAAGAAAAAGTCAGTTTGTAAACACAAACAGAAGTGGGTTGGGGTTTAGCTCTATTGATGGAACACCATTCCTCACTCTCTGATGACCTGGGTTCTATCCAAGCATTGTAAAAACAGGAGAAGGATGTGGCAATCCACTCCTAAAGCAATCCCAAAACAATCAGCCAGTGAAAACCCTGTGAGGGTTGCTGAGTTGGATCCAACTCAATAGCACTTAACAACCACCACAAAACAGAAGTTATAGATTAGTAGCCGGTAGGTTGATTTTGACTTTAGAAATTCTTTGTTTAGCTCACATTGTTGTTGTTTTATCTTGACTTAATTACAAAGGCCTAAAAATCAGGATCTTCTATTTAGGAATCCAGATTTCCATCTTTTCTAAAAATCAGAAAGTAACCTGGCAACATGGAGCCTGTATTTCCTTTTGGTAGCAGTTTACTAGAGCAGAGTTGTGATTGTCCTCCTGAGATTGGGTTTATTTATTCTCTAAGTCACAGTGGCCCATAGCCATACCACTGCGGCATCTGATTCTGTCTGATCTCAGAAGCTAAGCAGAGTCAGGCCTGGTTAATACTTGGATGGGAGACGGCTTGGGAACACCAAGTGCTATAGGCTTGGGAGAAGGACTCAACAACCCACACCTAAAGAACAGTTGGCCATTAAAAACCCTATGAATAGCAGAGAAGCACTAACAATACTATTTCGCCTGTTGTACGTAGGATTGCTATGAGTCGAACACCAACTTGATGGCACCTAACAGCAAACAACAACAGGTCACAGTGATTCTCATGGTCTGCTTTACCACCTGGATTTACCTAATTGGCCTCTCCTAAAGCATCATTTTGTTGTTGCTGTTGTTAGGTGATGTCAAGTTGGATCTGACTTATAATGACCCTAAGTATAGCAGAATGAAAAACTAGTCAACACTATGCCATGCACACAGTCTTTTTGTTTGAGCCCAATGTTGGAGCCACTATGTTTCTTCTCATTTTGAGTTGTGCCACATCAGCAAAAGGAGGTACCAGAGGCTTTAGTCCATTCCTGTCATTAAGGTCAACTCTACTTTAAGGAGGCACCTTTTCCCCAGCCATTTCTTGGATGCCTTCCAACTTGCAGGACTCATTTTCTGACATTATGTTTGACAATGCTTCTCTGCTTTTCATAGGGTTTTCAATGGCTAATTATTTCAGGAGTGGGCTGCTGGGTTCTTCTCCCTAGTCTAAGTCTGGAAGCTCTGCTGAAACCTGCCCAGTATGGGTATCCCTGCTGGTATCTGAAATCCCAGTGGCATAGCTTTCAGCATAGAAACGTGCAAGCCCACACAGTACTTCAAGCTGACAGACAGTGGAAGAAAGCATCATTTAATTGTCATTAAATAACAATCATATCTTTCAGAATTGCCCTTCTTTTATTGCCAGAAAAATACAAGAGGTCAGAGGGTTATGGATTTACTCTAGGATGCCACTTCTAGTGTTTCACATAATTATCATGGAGAATTCTTTGTCAATTAGTAAGTAATGGTTGCCTTCCTTGAGAACAGAGTGTACTGGTAAAGAGAACAAAAGGAATATAGCAATATCTATCCTAAAGGGATTAAGTCTTGAAGTAGAGATGAATCTGAGCCACAGGAAATAATTTAAAAACAAGTATTTTGCACATAACTTAGCACCTTGTATATACTTAAAGTAAGTTTGGAGATGGTTTAGAGAAGGGTGAACAATATGAAACCCAGTCCACTACAAAGATATCTTATATAACTTTTATGATAAAGATATAGTACAAAACCTACAGTTTTGGAGTATAGTGTGAAGCACTGTGCTTTAAAAAATAATAGTCCAATAGGATATATCCACAAAGAAATAAACAATGTCAGATAGTTTATATTAGGTTTTGATGAATAGCGTGGCAAATATCACCGAGAGGAGAAGAAATTGGGGAAAGGGCTGCCCCCAGAAATGGTCTCAAGAAGGACAGAACTTTGAAATATGATTCAAATTCTAAGAACACAAAAACATAGAGAAAAGCAGAACAAGCTGAAGGTATTCTCATAATTTAGACCTTAGTTGATTGAAAACTAGTTTGTCTTCAGCAAGAATGAAAGGGATGTCTCTGAAAGATATTATGAAAGAAGACATAATGACTAGGTGTGAGTGATGAGGAAGTAGAGAAATACTTAGATTGATAAGTAAGACCTTGAAGGAGAGTTAAATGTAAAATGTTGAGGACCAACAAAGGCCAGTGGTACCCACATAGGGCATGATAGTAAATTATAAATAGTGAAAGATTTCAAGTACCAGTTACTTCATTTCCACTGTACACATCCTTATCAAAGGATTTTGGTTCTCACTTTAGGTTTTTAAGTGATGTTTACTGTTTCAGACATGGAATTAGGAAAGCTTTTTCAAGGTTTGAGCATAAGTTATAACTTATTTTGTTTTATATTTGTGTTCATTTTCTTAGATTTTTCTGACTTCTACTTTCTACTTTCTCATCTCTCTGATGCTCATATTCAGTTGTAATTTTTTCTTTAATATTACTATCTTTCAGCTGTTGACATTAATTCAAAATTGTTTTCCTCTGTCCAAACCCTTGTTCCAGCATCTAAAACTTAACACCTTAATTGTGTCTTTCATCTGTCTCATTTAGCTTGCTAATAACAAACTGCCCAGTGTATTTTTGCCCTAATTTTTATCTCTTGGTTCCTCAGTTGTGTCTCCTAGAGATAAACTATGAAGCAAAACTCACATTTTTCAAATTGCATGTGTTATTTTTATATCTGTATTTTAAAATATAGGAATAAATATTGAGATTTTAAGAAATATTACAATATTCAATTTTTAATTAGAGCAGAATAATAACCTATGTTATAAAGAATACTTTGTGGGAATTTTTAATACTCATTTGCATTTATGTTTGCTTAAGGAATAAGGGAATAGATTTCATTTATTTTCTTAGTTATTGTAAGAATTAAGTATAAAGTATTAAGCATGATTCCTGGAATGTAGAAAGTGTTCCATAAATGTTAGTTATTATAAATGTCATTGTGAACCAAAGCCAGCCTTTGTTTTTGGACAGCGATGATTGGATAAGCATTGGGAGGTTCTTCTTTTCTAAGATCTGCCCACTATATTTCCCTAAATTCCACTAATAAATATCCATATTTGGGATTTAGACTTTTGCTTGTTGGGCATTGTTAATATAAAAATAAATCTTCTGAGGCAGGCAGGCTAATAACTGAAAGGGCCTTCTTGTTGTTGTTGTTGTTAGGTGCCCTCGAGTCAGTATCCGATTCATAGCGACCCTCTGTACAACATGGGAAACACTATTGTCAGTGCTTCTCTGCTGTTCATAGGATTTTCAATGGCAGATTGATTTTTGGGAGGGGGTTGCCAGGTCCTTCTCCCAAGCCTACAGCACCTGGTGTTCCCAGGCGGTCTCCCATTCAGGTACTAACCAGGCCCGACCCTGCTTAGCTTCCGAGATCTGACAGGATCGGATGCCACAGGGCTATGGCTGCAGGCGAAAGGGCCTTCTAGGGGACTCGTAATGTGTTTTGTTTTGTTTTGCATTGCTGGGGATTTGCATTGCAGGGTGAATGCTAGGTAACTGTTTACCACTGAGCTATATCTCCGCATTCTATTTCTTGATCTGATTGTATTTCTTCATCTGGTTGCTGGCTATGCCCATGTATGACTTTGTAAAAGTTCATCAAACTTATGACTTATCTTCCATTTTGCAAATATGCTGTATTTTTTAAAGAATTTTCAATCACTTTTTAAAAAAATTTATAAATGTTAGTGGGACACAGAGTAATAAGTCATTTGATAGATCCATTATGCAAATATTAAATCAATTTTACTTATACATCTATCACCTTGCTACTTTACAGAACAGGAAAGGAGAAAAGAAAAAAGTAGGAATTTTAATTAATATATATTGACAGTCATATGCAACCATAAGTCATCGATTCTCTTCCCCCTTTTTTTGTATATTCATATAGTTGCAACTTGTACTTTGTGTTTTTTCCTCTCCCTGTTTATCCCTCTATGTCATTTCCCCTTCCCTTCACATATTCTTCCACCTCCATTCCTATGTACTAAATCCCCTACTCCTCAGTGGGTCCACCTGTATTTTGCATTCTTAGATATTATGATTGTTCATTTTTATGTACCTATATATGTAACTTTTTTTGCTTTTAGATTTAGCTACTGCGTATGAGTGAGAACATATGGTATTTCTCTTTTTGAGTCTGACTTAATTCATTTAAAATGATGTTCTCCAGTTCCATCCATTTTGCTGCAAATGACATAATTTCATTCTTCTTTAATGCTAAATAATACTCTATTATGCATATCTACTACAAATTTTCAATCTAATCCTTTGTTGATAGATATCTTGGTTGATTCAATGAAGCGTTAACTTAAAACAAATATAACCTGAGGAATTATATGTCCAAATCATTATCACTCATCTATGTGTATATAGACACTGGGCTAGGTTTAGCGAAGTTGGTAGAATGCCTGCTGTGCACTCTCTTGAGGACCTGGGTTCGATCCCCAGCACCACAAAAATGGGAAGGATGTGGCAGTCCACTCCCCAAACAATCCTGAAACAATCAGCCAATGAAAACCCTATGAGGGTTGCCAAGTTTCGTGGACTATACAAAGGCATTTGACTATGTGGAGCATAACAAATTATAGATAACGTTGTGAAGAATGGGAATACCAGTGCATTTAACTGTACTAGTGAGGAATCTATGGACCAGGAGGCAGTCATTAGAACAGAACATGGAAACACTACCTGATTTAAAGTCATGAAAAGTGTGTGTCAGGACTTTATCCTTTCACCATACTTCTTCAATCTCTATGCTGAGCAAATAATCCAAGAAGCTGGACTTTATGAAGAAGAACAAGGCATCAAGATTGGAGGAAGACTCATTAACGACCTCTGTTATGCAGATGACACAACTCTGCTTGCTGAAACTGAAGAGGATTTGAAACATTTACTGATGATGAGGGCTGGGATTTAGCTCAGTGGGTAGAGTGCTGCGCTGCAGTCTCTGAGGTCCCTGAGTTCAATTCCCAGCACCGCAAAAATGGGAGAAGGGCCTGGCAGTCCACTCCCAAGGCAATCCCGAAGCACTCAGCCATTGAAAACCCTATGAGGGTCGCTATGAGTCGGATACCGACTCGACAGCACCTAACAACAACAACTGGTGATGATCAAAGAACACAGCCTTCAGTATGGATAGCATCTCAACATCCACAAAACAAAAATCCGTACAACTGGGTGACTAAATAACTTCATGATAGAGTAAAGATTGAGATTGTCCAAAACTTTGCTTTACTTGGTTCTAATCAACACTCACAGAAGCAGCAGTCAAGAAATCAAAATATTCATGCATTTGGAAAAGCTGTTGCAAAAGACCTCTTCAAAGTGCTGAAAAGTAAAGATGTCTCATTGAAGATGAAAGTGTTCCTGACTCATGCCATATTTTCAGTTGCTTCCTATGGTTGTGAAAGCTGGACATTGAATAAGAAGAGGAATTGATGCTTTTGAGTTATGATGCTGGAAACGAATACTGAATATACCATAGACTGCCAAATGAACCAACTGATCTGTCCTAGAAGTGCAATCAAAGTCAGGCGCAGTGGCGCATGCCTGTAATCCCAGCGGCTTAGGAGGTAGAGGCGGTAGGATTGCAAGTTTGAGACCAGAGGCAGTCTGCATGACTTAGTGAGACCCTGTCTCAAAAAGTTAAAAAAAAAAAAAAAATGGGCTGGGTGCGCAGCTCAGTGGTCCAGCACTTGCAAAGCATGCAGGCATGAGGCCCTGGGTTCAACCCCCAGTACTGGGGAAAAAAAAAAAAAGAAATGCAACCAGAGTGCTCCTTGGAAGCTAGGATAGCTAGACTGCGTCTGACATATTTTGGACATGTTTTCAGGAGGAACCAATCCCTGGAGAAGGACATCATATTTGGGAGAGTGGCAGGTCAAAAAAAAAAAAAAGGAAGGCCCTCAACTAAATAGATTGATAGAGTATCTGCAACAGTGGGCTTAAACACAAATAAGGTCATGTGCCTCACACAGAATCAGGGAGTGTTTCTGTAGTACATAGGGTCACTATGAGTCAGACCTGACTCAATGGCAGCTGACAACAATAACATGTATATTGACAGGAATTTTTAAAAATGTCTTTCATGTCTTACAGGTTTATGCATGCTTAGTATGTGACATCTCAGCATGCTAAATTCCTTCAAGGTTATAGATTTTAATGGCCTTGTTTGATCTATGATTTAATTCAAAATTAAAATTTATCTTAAATTCTTCAGAAGTATCTTTGGTTAAGTTTCTACATCCTTTAGTAGTTGTGTTAGTTACTGTTTCCTTTGCTGTAACCAAAGTATTTGATAGGTTCAGTTTAATGAAGGACGGGTTTATTTTGGCTCAGAATTTCAAAGGGTTCATTCCATCAAAGTGGGGGAGACATGGTGGAGCAGCTCAGTTCACATCATTATGGACCAGGAAGGTGAGAGAGAGAGGTAGGAGGTGGCCAGGTATAGTATATCTCACCAGCCAGATCTCATTTCCCAGTTTCCACAACCTCCCAAAGTAGTGCTAGCATCTGAGGACTAAGCATTCAACACATGAGCCTAAGGAGGACAGCTCATATTTAAACAATAACAGTCCTGTACTTATCCATGAAAACTCAAACTGTTAAACTAAAAAGATTGCTTTTTCTTAAGTTGCTTTATTAATACTTTGCTGTGTTTTCATTCATTTTGTTCTGCTAGAATGGCAGACAAATGGTAGTAGACACCAAAGACGGTTTACAGAAAAATTATGGGAGAAAAAGATGGAAAATGGAAAATGTACTATGCAAATTGTGAAAACAGTGCATAGTTTTGCTTTTGTTGTGTTGTTAGGTACCATCAAGTCAGGTCCAACTCATAGCAACCCTAGTACAATAGACCGCAACACTCCACAGTTCTATGCCAGGCACATAATCTTAGTTATATTTAAGCCCATTATTGCAGACACTCTGTCAATCTGTCTAGTTGAGGACCTTCCTTTTTTTTTTGTTGACCTGCCACTCTCCCAAATATGATGTTCTCCAGGGATTGGTCCCTCCTAAAAATATGTCCAAAATACGTCAAATGCTGTCTAGCCATCCTTGCTTCCATGGAACACTTTGGTGGCACTTCTTCTAGGACAGATCTGTTGGTTCTTTGATAGTCCATGGTATATTCAATATTTGTTTCCAGCACCATAATTCAAAAGCATCAATTCTTCTTCTGTCTCCCTTATTAATGTCCAGCTGTCACAACCATATAATACAACTGAAAATACCATGACATGAGTAGGGCTCACCTCCATCTTCAACATGACGTCTTTCCTTTTTGGCATTTTAAAAAGGTATTTTGCAACAACTTTTCCCAGTGCAATGTGTCTTTTGATTTCTTGACTGCTGGTTCCATGGGTGTTGATTGTAAAACTAGGTAAAGCAAAATTTTGGACAACCTCTATCTTTTCTCCGTTTATCATGAAGTTGCTTACTGACACAGTTGTAAGGATTTCTGTGTTGTTGATATCGAGGCACTATCCATACTGAAGGATGTGTTCCTTGGTCTTCATCACTATATGTTTCAAATCTTCTTCAGTTTAAGCAAACAGAGTTGTGTCATCTACATAACACAGGTTTTTAATGAGTCTTCCTCCAATCCTGATGCCACCTTCTTCATAAAGTCCAGCTTCTTGGATTATTTGCATAGCATAGAGATTGAAGAAATATGGTAAAAGGATACAGCCCTGATGCACGCCTTTCCTGATTTTAAACCAAGCAGTGTTTTCTTGTTCTGTTGATGTACAGATTCCTTATGAATACAGTTAAGTGCTCTGGTATTCCCCTTCTTTGCAGTGTTACCCATAATTTGTTATGCTCCACACAATCAAATGCCTTTGCATAATCAATAAAACATTAACAGACATATTTCTGGTATTTTCTACTTCCGGCTAATACCTAACTGATATCAGCAATTATGTTCTTGCTTCCACATGCTCTTTTGAATTCAGCTTGATTTTTGGGGAGTCCCCTGTCTATATACTGCTACAGTCACTTTTGCATGATCTTTAACAAAATTGTACTTGCATGTGATATTAATGATACTGTTGAATAATTTCCACATTTGGTTGGTTCCCCTTTCTTGGGAATAGGCACAAATATGGGTCTTTTCCAGTCAGCTGGCCAGGTAGCTATTTTCTAAATCTCTTGGCATAAAAAGTGAGGACCTCCAGTACTACATCCATTTGTTGAAACATCTCTATTGGTATTCCATCAATTCCTGGAGCTTTGTTTTTCACCAATTCCTTTGAGGCAGCTTCCACTTCATCCTTCAGTACCAATAGTTTCTGATCATATGCAGCCTCTTGAAATGGTTGGTCATCCACCAATTCTTTTTGATATAATGACTCTTGTTTATTCCTCCTATCTCCTTTTGATGTTTTCTGCATCTTTTAATATTTTCCCTGTAGAGTCCTTCACTATTGGTACTTGAGGCTTGAATTTTTTCTTCAATTCCTTAAGCTTGAGAAAAACAGTGTGTTCTTCCCTTTTGGTTTTATATCTCCAACTCTTTGTATATGTCATTATAGTATTTGATTTTGGCTTCTTGAGATGCCCTTTGAATCCTCTGTTTAGTTCTGTAACTTTGTCGTGTCTTCCTTTTACTTTAGCTTTTCAACATTCAGAGTCTCTTTTGGCATGTAATTTTTTCTTTTGTTTTTTGCTGTCTTTTAAATAACCTTTTGCTTTCCTCATGAAAGATATGTTTGATGTCATGCCACAATTCATCTGGTCTCCAGTCATTTTTGTCTAACACATCAAACCTGTTGTTGAGGTGGTCTCTGCACTCAGGTGGGATATATTCATGTCCACACTTTGGCTTTTGTACACTTTTTCTAATTTTCTTCAGTTTCTATTTGAACCTGTATGTGAGCAGTAGATGGTCTGATCCACAATCATCACCTGGTCTTGTTCTGACTTTCGATATTGTGTTTTTCCGTCAGCTTTTTCCAGAAATGTAGTCAATTTCTTTCCTGTATGTTCCATCTGGTGACTTCCATGTGTATAGTTGCCATTTATGTTTGTGAAAAGGTATATTTGAGTGAAAAGGTCATTGGTCTGACAAAATTATATATGATCTCAAGCATCATTTCTCTCACCAATTTCCTATTTTCCAACTACTGAGCCTTCTTCATTTCCATCTTTTGCATTTCCTTCACCAGTAACTACCAGTATATCCTAATTGCATATTTGGATCTACTTCAGATGCGGAAGCTGGTAAAAATCTTTCCTATCTTCATCTGTAGCCTTAGTGGTGGGTGCATAAATTTGAATAATAGTCTTATTAACTGGCTTTTCTTGTAGGTGTTTGGATATTATTCTATCACCGAAAGCATTGTACTTCAGGACAGATTTTGAGATGTCTTTTTTGATAATGAATACAACCCCATTTCTCTTTAATCTGTCATTCCTGGCATAGTGGACGATATGATTATCTAATTTAAAAAGGCCCATACCAGTCCATTTTAGCTCACTGATGTGTAGAATGTTGATGTTTATGTGCTCCATCTCCCTTTTGGTAATTTCTCATTTTCTTAGATTCATACCATGTACATTCCACATTCCGATTATTAATGGATGTTTATAATTGTTCCTTCTCATTATGAGTGGTGCCACATAAGCAAAGGGATGTCCCTGGGGCTTTACTCCATTCCTATCATTAAGGTAGACTCTAATTTGAGGAGGGAACTCTTCCCCAGTTGTCTTTTGAGTGCCTTCCACCCTGGGGCACCTATGGGTTGAACCCAGGGGCTTACACTTGCATGCTTTGCAAGTGCTGTACCACTGAGCTGCACCTTCAGCCCATGTTTTTACTTTTTTGAGACAGGGTCTCGATAAATTATGCAGACTGCCTCTGGACTCAAACTTGTGATCCTCCTGCCTCCGCCTCCCGAGTCACTGGGATTACGGGTGTGTGCCACCACTCCCAGCTCCCATTTGTAGGGTTTTTAATGGCTGATTATTTCAGCAGTAGGTTAGCCATGTCCTTCTCCTTAGTCTGTCTTAGTCTGGAAGCTCAGCTGAAACCTGTCCACCATGGGTTTCTGTTGATATCTGTAATACCTGGGGCATAGCTTTCAGCATCACAGCAACATGCAAGTCCCCACAGTATGGCAAACAGACAGACATGTGGGGGTTTTGCTTTTAGCAGTAGAATTTCTTGGTTTAACATCTTAATCTAAATAGGATTCTAATATGATTTAAGGAATACTATTTTGAGTATAGCTTTTTTTTTTTTTTTTTTTTTTTGTCAGAATTAAACATACAGAATGACTTAACAGCTCTACTACCCTGGCATCCAATCTCATGAGATCTAGGAAACTAAGCAGGGTTGGGCCTGGTTAGTACTTGAATGAGAGACTACCTGGGAATACCAGGTGCTGTAGGCTTGGGAGAAGGACCCAGTAGCCCACTCCTGAAATAATCAGCCATTGAAAAACCTATAAATAGCAGAAAAGCGCTGACAGTAGTGCAGGGCTTGGCACAGTGTCAGGGAGTGTTTCACTCTGTTGTACATAGAGTCTGGTGTACATATGAGTCAGACCCAACTTTTTTTTTTTTTTAGAAATTTTTAATGTACATCTTAATGTGATTCATTTTGACATGCTTTTCATTGTGACATTTCCATATATGCATTTTGATAAACATTATTCATATAGGTTACCCCTTACCATCCCCTATGCTTCCCCCCCTTCCACCCTTCCCATCTAAGTTTCCCATCTAAGTCTTCTCTTTTACTTAGTAGTATTTTTCTATATGTCCTTGGGTTCCAGTTCTGTTTAAGATAGAAACTTTTCCTGTAGTGGTCTTTGTTTTTCTCTTGTTAGAACAATTACATGCGATTTCTAGTCCATTTATATTGACATCATTCTTATCCCCCACCCCTTTTATTATGATCCAACCTTTGAATAGGATTTTTCCTTCTTGTAATTTTGAATCAGCTCCCTCATATGAGTGAGAACATATGTTGTTTCTCTTTCTGAGCTCATGTTCGTTCACTCAAAATAATTTTCTCTAATTCCATCCATTTTGCTGCAAATGACCTTATTTCATTTTTCTTGATTGCTGAGTAGTATTCCATTGTGTATATATACCATAGTTTTTTTTATCCATTCTTCTGTTGAAGGGCACTTTGGTTGATTCCATATCCTTGCTATTGTGAAAAGCGCTGCATTGAACATGGAGATGC
>VMDO01004216.1:0-12115 GCA_007922755.1 Pedetes capensis
TTTTCCTATTTTTTTATTGGCTTGCAGCCATAGCCCTGTGGCAGATCTTGGAAGCTAAGCATGGTTGGGCCTGGTTAGTACTTGGATGGGAGACCACTTGGGAACACCAGGTGCTATAGGCTTGGGAGACGGACCCGGCATTCCATTCCCAAAACTCAGTCTGCCATTGAAAACTCTGAACAGCAGAGAAACACTGACAATAGTGTTTCACCTGTGTATATAGGGTGGCTATGAGTTGGACTCAAGGGCACCTAATATTGATTTTAGAAAGATCTTTTCTATTCTTATTATAGTAGAATAACTCTTCAAATTTAATGACATTCCAAGAAGCCCTATTTGAAACAGAAAATGTGGATATTGTGTCTTAAACATCTGTTCACTATAAATAAAAACACAAATAAAGCATGTTAATAGTACTAGCTTATTTCTCAGAAATTTAAGCGTCATGAATCAAGAGGAATGTTCAGCGAATGTAGCAATTTTAATTTGAGAACTCATTTATCTATAAACCAATCTGAGTAAATTTCTCTGTTAAATGTTAGCTATTACAATAAAGTAATATAGTATAATGAATTTATCAATTTAAAAGGAGTGTTGGTGATACAGTGAGGCAAATTGAAATTACTTGTTTAATTGGCCAAATTTAAAACCTTTTCTCTGCTTTGTGTCTTAACTCTCATTGCAGTTTGGATCTTAAAATGTCTCTCATGAATTTTTCCCAGTCCCAAGTCAATTTGATAATTAACTCTTGAGTGTATGCACCTTTTAGTTACGTCTGGCTTGAAGTATGTCAACAGCCAGACTAACAGGTGAAAAGGCATACAACCAATTAAACGTAAACTAATGAGGAACTAAAAGAACATATAATAACTATATTAAATCAGAGTACATTTTAGATGTTTAGGCCAAGCTGACATCATGCAAACAATGTACAAACCTAAGTACATGTAAACAATACATTCCTATATAAAATAGAAAATGAAACCAAAAATCTTGTACTACTGAGTATTTTCTACAAAGTATTAAGCATCTTAAATTCTAAATCAGTATTGCAAATGTGTGGCTTGTTTTATATTTACGATTCAAAGGCAAAGTGCTTCCATGAAAACTCCATGATGGGCTTCTAAGTATACACCCTGTGAAAACATAAGATCATTTACATTTCAAAGACAAAGAGCTTAACCTTAATCTTATAAGGGCTTCTTAAGTATCCAACCACTGAAAACAAAGTCAAAAAGTGAGACTTATTTCAGAGATGTGATTATTTTCCCCTAATTTAGCAGAGGGGGCGGGTGTAGCTCAGTTGGTAAGGTGCTGCCCCACATTCAGAGAACTGGGGTTCAATCCTCAGCACTGCAAAACTGAGAGAAGGACATGGCAATCCTCTTCTGAAGGAATCCCAATCAGCCATTGGAAACCCTACAAGGGTCACAATGAGTTGGACCTGACTCAGAACACCTAAGAACCTAAGAACAACAATTTAGCAGAGAGGCAGATTCCCCTACTAAGGAAAGTTTACCTTTGCAAACTTTTAAAGTCAGTTTCTTTCCACTTCCTAATTTCTTTCCTAACTTCCTATTTTTTCCTACAAAATAGATCTGTATAACAAAGAATACCAGTTAGAGGCCAATTTCTCCACCACCTACCTTAAACTGCTACCAGGCCAAATTTACAGAAAAAGATCCCATTTATTCCAATTTTCATCAAAATGCATCCCAAAAGGGGATTCTTAAGAACTGATGTTGGAATTTCTGTGAAAGAGAAAACAACATGTCCCGGGAGACAGGAGCCCTGTCTTACCCAGGTGATCTAAGCGAGTCACTCCTCTGGGGTCTCCCCACTGGAGACTTGAGTTTTATGGACATCTGGAGTGTCCTCCATCAGTCCAAGAACTTGGTACAACCAGTTTGCACAAGTTCTCATCATGTCTATGTTACTTGTCCTTCCTTTCTTGAGTAATTTGACATCACATGTAAGAGAGACTGCAAGAATCTGAACATGGTCAGGGCAGAGAAGGGGAGGGGTCATTAAGTTTTATACATGTTGGAAGCTAACTTCTCTGGTCTGCATAAGACTCAAAAAATGGAACAGAAATAATGCCTGATGAGATCTAGGATATTGCAGAGGCAGACAGGGGCAGGGCTTAGTTTGCCTATTAGCAGAAGTTGCTTAAAGGAAACAGGTATGGCCTGGCCTACATAGCAGCAGAGCCTAAATCCCTGAGTTAACCCTGGACCATGCTGCAAGGGGGGAGATGTAAAGTTGGATTGTTAGTTCACATTTATATCTGGCTTCATGGCTGTTGTATAAGGTATCATGAGGGAAAGGATGATAAAGAACCTTATCACCCGCATAAGAAGGGTGGAAGTTATGGTGGAGGTCAGGAAAATAGGGTGCAAAATGAAAAGCCAAAGTAGGAGTAAAAGGGATTCCTGGAAATCTGGAGAAGTAAAAGTTCTCCCAGACCTTCCTACATGTCATGGCCAGTGGCACACAGGCAGGGAGAAAAGAGCCAGTATTTTGGAAGCTAATTTTCCCTCTGCCTCTTCCAGTGATGTCTCTTTGGTAGCAGGAGTACTCGAACTCTGGGTACTCTGTTGAAAAGAAATATTAGAATAGGAATTCAGAAAAGAAAGGGCTTAGGGAAATTCAGGAGAGGTAATTAAAACAAGATAAGGAACTCCACCTTCCCAAATTCACATCCTAAAGTTAAGGAAGCATGAGGCAAGGTTGAGGGAAACAACCATTTCTATAGTGTCGAGGGGAAATTGGGCCCAAGGAGAGAGAGCCTAGGTTGAAGTGGAAGAGGAAGAAAAGAAGTAAGTTCACCCCTCAAAGCAATGGGGGCTTCAAGGAAGGAAAAATGAGGTTTTTGGGTTATGTAAGAAAGTGATTCTTGTTACCAGCCCGCAAATGCCTCAGATTTCTAGGCTTGGCTTTCCAAGAAAGAGTAGTAATAAATCTGGAAAGAGTAAAGATATTAGTCAGGAAATACAGCAAAGAAGCAGACATGCTTCAGCACTTAAGAGGACTCACCACCGTTGCTCAACTCTTAGATCTCAGACAAGCCCCTAAAATGTCACCTGTGGTACAGCAGAGGGATACAGCTCATTGTGGCCACCTAGCCTGAGGAGTTTCCCTAATTGGGACCTCCACTCAGGCTAAGCCAGGTCCTTGGCTTCATGGCACAAAAGAATTTCAGGACCAGTCAAAGAGAGTGAAACAAAGTTACTGAGTTTATAAAGTACACACTTTAGAATACACATGGGCACTCAGAGAAATAGGCATCCAAAATACAGACAAGGATTTAGGGAGAGCAAAGAAGAAGGCCAAGGGGAGTGGGCACATGTTCCCTCCCATTTTATTTAATCTAGGGTATTCCCTGTGTGATGTCAGTCTGTGGGGGCCCAGCTCTGGACACCTAGCGTGCATGAGCCTCAAGCTCCCTCTGCAAAGGCCCCCTGTCATGAATTAGGGAGTTGCCAATAAGATCAAAGGAAGAAGTTCCATTGTCTAACTTTTTCTATTGGAGAACATCTCTTTAGTAAAATGAGATTATAGGTACATTGTATCAGTTTAAGAGACACTACTGAGTTGTTGGGGCATGCCTCAAAGCACAGAATTACAGAAGAGAAAGCAAAGTTAAACTGAAAAGTCACACACATTTTAACGCAATTATAGCTATGTTAACATTTTCATTTAAAGTATTTCTCAAAATAATGTCTCTATGTAGGCGGTCGTCACAACAATCTTCTTAGTAATTAAGTCAGAGTCCTTGATTTTTCAGTCACTGAGACTCAGATCAAATTCCTGGGTGAGAGCTCCTTTTCTTTCTATGTCCCCTAAATTTTCTGTCTTTCTATCCTGCCTCAGGATCAACCAGAGAGAGCCAAGTTCACACCCCCAATTACTCATCTTGTTAGGTGCAGTAAAGTCTGGTCCTACTCATAGCAACCCTATGAACAATAGTGCCATGCCTGGCACTATTGTCAGTGCTTCTCTGCTATTCATAGGGTTTTCAGTGATGGATTGTTCCAGGAATGGATTGCCAGGTTCTTCTCTCTAGCCTGCAGCATCTGGTATTCCCAGGTGGTCCCCCATCCAAGGACTAAACAGGCCGACCCTGCTTAGCTTCCAAGATCAGGTGGGATCAAATGCCAGGGTGCTTTGGCTGCAGACAACCACTCATCTAGGAGGCCCCATATTAGTCTTCCCCCACCTGGCTTCCCTACCCATACAATCTTCTACTGGAAGCTTTTCTTGTCATCCAGTGTACAGTTCCCCAACCCTCTGCCTTCAAGTCTCTGCTGAAATGGGAATAGTAGAGGCCAATGCCTTCACCGCAGCCAGCTGTCAATGACTAGCCTGCTGATTCTTGTTTAGGTGGTGTAAATGAACGTGCCAGGAGAACAAGGGGATTTGGAGTGGAGTGAGCATATTCATGAGCACGAGACGCCAAAGTCCATCCCAGCCCTACTCGGGTCACTGTGTCAGGTCTATCACGTGCTGACCCCCATTGCTGACCTTGATTGAGGCAGAATAGAAAGATGGAAAATCAAAGGAGCATGAGAAAGGGAAAGAGCCCTTCACCCTTCAGAATTTGGCTTATGTCTCTCACTGGCTGAGAGTCAAGAATTTCAACACAACTGACCAAAAACTGCCTACAAAAGAACTATACTCCAATTTCTGAGATCTTTAAAAAGCATGTTAAAATCACTAATGAACCCTACTTAAGGTCAAAAGATGTTTTAAACCTGTTGACCTTTGATTTTAACCTTCGCGACACTCCTTTCTCATAGGTAATCCTTAACATTTTCAGAAACCACCTTACAATCTCATTTACAAAAGGAAATTCTTTAAGAAAAATAAGTAAATCAGCTTCTATTTTTTACTTAATTTTTAAACTTTGCTTTTTAAA
Source organism: Pedetes capensis (assembly GCA_007922755.1). Lineage (NCBI taxonomy): Eukaryota > Metazoa > Chordata > Mammalia > Rodentia > Pedetidae > Pedetes > Pedetes capensis. The sequence continues at coordinate 4,919 of VMDO01004216.1, forward strand.
CTTGGTTATAGATTCCATCCTTCAAATATTGTAACATCAAAAGCTACAGAATCACATATGTAGCTATTGTCTAAGCGCATAAGCATGTTCTCTTAATGCCCACACTCCATTTCTGTCTTTGAGAGTGAATACTTTTCTTTGCCTAATAAATGCCAGTTTTGCTTCACAATGACTCATCCTGAAATTTTTTTGTGTCCCGTAAGTCAAGACCCTGGCTACACCTGAGAAGAGGTCTGTAAGAACTCAAGCTGCACAATGCACTATCTGAGACTGCCATCTCCCACTGCCTGGTGACACACTTACCCTGTGGTAAGGCAGCCAAATAGCCAGTGAGGCCGGCTCTATTCTGAGTGATCTTACTTCAGGGTGGTCCACCCTCCCATCTTCCATCCCAAAAGGCTCTCATTTCCAAACACCTTGGCAGGTGGTCTTGAAATGGGTCTTCCTCCAAAGCCTTCTTTACAAAGCTGGGGTCAGGGTGGGAGCACAGAGAGTGGGCAAAGTAGTAACCATAAGAAGTCCTGCAATCCTCACCCACATCAGGGGTTATCAAGACAATGGATTATATTCTCAAAGGCATAAATTGCCATTTACTAAGGCATAGAGTTGCTATTGTTGTTGTTAGGTGCTGTGGAGTCAGGTCTGACTCATAGCGACCCTATGTACAACACATGGAACACTCCCTGACAATGTGCCATGTCTGGCACTATGTCAGTGCTTCTCTGCTATTCATAGGGTTTTCAATGGCTGATTTTTTCAGGAACGAGCTGCCAGGTCTTTCTGCCATTTTTGCAGTGCTGAGGATAGAACCCAGGGCCTCAGAACACATAGCAAGCACTCTACCAACTGAGCTAAACTCCATTCCAGAGTTGCTATTAGTAATCCACAAAATGAGAACCATTGATGAATCCATTATGCTTTTTTAAAAAAAAATTGGTGCTGGGAATCAAACCCAGAGCCTTGAATATGCTATGTGAGCACCCTACCACTGATCTACACCCATACCTCTAGCTTTGTGTATTTGTGGACTTTATCATCCAGAAAACATCCCAACCCCCATTACTGTTATCAAGTGGCAGAGTAAAGTTTTCTTGACTGACCTTTAGTTACTACCAGCATCTGGGCCCCGGACCCAAGACCTCAACCCCACATCTAAACATGTCTGCTGCCAACCCTGCAAGAGTCAGGCAGAAGAGAGCAGCTAACTGAAGGGAAAAGGGCCCCACCCCTAACATACTCCAAGGTCCTGAGACACTGTAGATCACCAGCACGAGACAGGTCAAGCATTCCTGAGATTCCAGTCTCCTAAACTACTGCCTCCTCCCTTCTTGCAAGGAAATTCTTCCTGCCAACATTAAGACAAAGGCTTTGCCAGTTCTATATGAGCCCCAACCTCAAATAGCTTGTTTGCTGCAGTACCCACCTTCGGACCTTGCTGCCAGCACCCCCTTTTCCCTTCCTTTGCACCTAAACTTTCCCCCAATAAACATGTTTCTCTACAGGTCACCAGATTCCCTCATGTCTGTGTACCCTCTCCTCCCACCCCAGGTTTTCCCTGTCACTCACCAGGACAGAACTCTCTCGCCTTCTAGACCCAGTCCTACCAACTCCATCCCACAGTCCTCAATGGAATCACGGTCTCTCTCGCAACCTCCTTCCTCAGTGGAAATGCAGCCATCGCCCTGACCAGCTCACCAGGCTGACATCAGTCAAGGTCAAATCACATGGAGTTTGTGAGGGTTCTTTGAAAAACACTGTCAAAAGAACACACAAATAAATACACAAATAAAACCGCAGCTTATTGCCGACCAAATGTCACTTTCTTTCTTACCACAATTGTGGAGGAGCTTGGGAGTGAGGGCAGCAGCCATCACCCTAGTAATCCATTTTATAAGGAGCTATTTGTCAGTTCAAGGAAAAAGAGTCAGGGAAGTAACTAACTTGTGTTTGAATTCAGCCCCTCTAGCTACAGTTGTATGACATGGGATTTAGTATCCTCGAGCCTGTTTCTTTATTGGTAGATTAATCAGCAATGGTTCCTAAATTACAAATTATTGAGAAGATTTAAGAAGAGAATTTATAGGTAACTCACTCAGCTTCAGTGTCTGACTGTAGTAAATTGTTGGGGTTAGGTGCTGTTTAATCAGGTCCAATTCATAGCAACCCTATGTACAACCCTCCCTGACACTGCACCATGCACCCAATCTTTTTATGTTTCAGCCCATTTTTGCAGCCACAATGTTTCTTCTCATTTCAAGTCATGCCACATCAGCAAAAGGAGGTCCCAGGGTCTTTACTCCAACCCTGTCATTAAGGTTGACTCTACTTTGAGGAGGCAACTCTTCCCATTGTTTTTTGAGTGCCTTCCAACCTGGGGAGCTCATTTTTCAGCATTATATTTGACAGTGCTTCTCTGCTATTCATAGAGTTTTCAATGATTAATTGGTTTGGAAACGGGCTGCTGGGTCCTTTTTCCTAGTCTGTTTTAGTCTGGAAACTCAGATGAAACCTGTCCACCATGGGTGGCCCATCTGGTACCTGAAATACTGGTGGCATAGCTTTTAGTATCACAACAATATGCAAGCCCCCACAGCATGACAAGCTGACAGACACATGGGGGGACTGTACTAAGTACTTACAGTAAATTCTTAATAATTTATGATGATGATTGAAAATCCCCACAGAACCACATCTCAGAGCACTGAGACCTCTTCATTTCACACAGAATTTATGGAGTGTCAACATTGTGTCAATCATTATCTAGAAACAAGAGAAGAATCAACCCAGCCCACCACCTTCATATATCTAGAATCCCTCTGGAAAGACAAGCGCATCTTTGCAGACAAGACTTATGAGTGTCTAGACATATATTTTATTTCCATTTCTAATGTAAATTGGTTCTTTGGACATTTAATGAAGTCTCAGAACAATAAGAAAAACAGGGTATGTGGGTGCGAGCAGAGCTGGCACCAAGCCCACAATGGTACCCCTAGTGGACATGTCAGTCCTGAGGTTCCTCCCCCAATACTATACAACATCACCCTGCAGCATACTGGTCGGAGCATGCATAGTCCTAGAACTTCATGCAGTTGGCCAAGTAGAGCAAGTTGGCTATGAAATTCTCTTCAGATTCCATGTGAGGAAAAATATCCAGTGATACCCTGGATTCCTCAGACTATGTCCTGAGTCCTAAGGAAAATCACAGATTGAGTCTCTCCCTTCCCCCTCCCTCTCTCTCATTTCCCCTCTGGAGAATCAACACAGAAACCAATTCCAATCAGAACTGAGTCAGAAAGATAGTGCTCTCTTCCAGGACCCAAACAGTGCTGTCTGGAGACCGAGGAGAGAGGGCAGGTAGGGCTTAGACCTAGAAGCAGGTCCCTTCTGCCATGCCCAGATTCTGTCAGGCCCTCTGCCCTTCCCTCCACACAGTGCCTAGAGCACTCAGAAGCCTGAGGAAACCAGACGGCTGGAGGAGAGGGCCTGAGACCAAGCTGGGACAAAGGCATGCCCAGCACCCGTGGCATCCTAGGCCAGTACTGTTTACATGCTCGGGCTTCCTAGATATCCTTCCAGGTGGATCAGTGAGCATCTAAATCACACTTCAGCTTTGCCTAAGTACCTCTTGCTGAGAATTCCACTCCTTGATATGTGAGTTTAGAAGGAAAGCAGGGGTTGGCCAAACCCCTTTAGGTTTTACTCACTGACTACAGGATGGGAAGCAAACTGTAATAATTGTTGTTACCTGCCCTCCAGTCAGGTCTGACTCATAGTACCCCTCACAGGGTTTTCAATGGCTGATTGTTTTGGAAGTGGACTGCCACACCCTTCTCCCATTTTTGAAGTACTGGGAATTGAACCAGGGCCCTCAGAGAGTACAGAGCAGCACTCTACCAACTGAGCTAAACTCCAGCCGGTAATAATGAAGTGAGGTGAGAACACTGAAAGTACTTCAAGAGATTTAGGAGTTGAGTAAAATAAAAAATGTATTGCTATAGCAAGGTCAGCCCATAGAAACAAGTCCTCTCAGGACTGACCCTATCTGTGCTTTTGTTCTCCTGGAGTTATACAGTTTACAGCAGTGCGGGGGTTGTTATGGAAATAAGCAGATAAGGAGCAAGTAGACAGACTTTGACTCACAGAGTGGACTGTAAAATTAGTTTTATATATACAGCAATATAAATGGAGATGGGAGGTGATTCATAGGGTGGAGCTAAGGAGCATTAAGTTCTAGTAGTTACATTTTAAGCAAACATTATGACATCTTAACTTTTTATTTAAATTTTCTACAATAATAATAGTAGGCAATACAATAATAAAATAGAGTTTTCAGATACCCAACTCAGCTGCTAGTTTAGTATGTTTTGGCCCACATCTCCAAGCCTTAACTACTCTATTAGCCCCAAAGAGCCTCATGAAAGACTATCCACTCTTGCAAACTCTCTGCACAGTCCTGCCTTACTGTGGCTATCCATCCTCACCCTGGTCTAAATCACACCCTGAGTTCCTCTCAGTGTACAAATTAAAAATAAAAAGTTGAATTCTCCTTGTCAAAAATGAGAAGAGACTTCTTTCCTCTCATTTACTTACAGAATTTACTCTAGAACATGTAGTTACTAATTCTTTTCTCTGTCTCTTTGAAATGTATCTAAACCTTTTTAGAATTTAAATAAGTCTCTTGCCAGCTGTGTGACCCAGGTATGTCTTTCTGGGGGAGCTGATAGTCATCTCTTCACAATATAAACAGAAGGAATAGAATGCCCCTATGCCTTACCTGTTTTTTTGTTTTTTGTTTTTTGTTTTTTGTTTTTTGACAAAGTCTTGCAAAGTAGACCAAGCTGGCCTCAAACTTGCAGCAATCCTCCCACCTCTGCTCTTCCAGCATGCTGGGATTACCAGAATCTACCACCATGCCCGACCTCCCCTCAATTTCTGTTAAAGTTGGGAGCCTAACTTTAGCAGATACCTGGCTCCAAGTTCCAAAGCTACTTCCTGTCATAAAGATAAGCATTTATCTTTTCTTCATATAAAACCAACTAACACAGATGGTGACTCCAACTGCCAGGGAAATTTAGGATGAACCATGTGTAGTAAGTGATGCTTATCATGTTCCCTAACTTGAGGACTGGGGTTGTTTGTCTTGTGAACATGAAAGTAATGGACTGGACCTGCTTGACTACAGAGAAGGCTGAGGTTTCGGTCTATCTGCAATCTCTTAGTAGATTGCCTATGGTGTACATCACATTCTGGTTTAATGCTTATCAAATAATGAAATGGTTTTCATTCTCTTCCATCTCTGTGGGAAGATTTTCTGGGTTGGGAGAAGATTTTCCATTTAATTATATTCCCCCAACTGGAAAAAGCAGCCTCACCTCCCTCTTCTCCCAGAAGCTTGGGGTACTCCTGAACCACAGAACCTATGGCTAAATCATCCAAGCCAAATGCACTCAACTTGTTGTTTAAAGTAGGATTTGTAAGGAAAACAAATGAGGCTTATGCAATGCAGTTGAAGTCAAGGTCTTACAAAGACTTCTGCATTAACCCAGGAGAGGACAAACACATTCACACTTCATTCTTGGAACTGGGCCCCCCTTTGTCCTCTGTACCCCACTCCCTGGCAAGCAGGAGAAGCTCTGTGTATGTGTTAACGGGACCCCTGTGAAGTAGGAAGGGCAAGGGGTGTCCTCACGTTTTTATAGGTAAGATTGAAAATGGTTCAGTGATGACAAGCCTGGAACTTTGCATCACAAATGCACGCACACACGTGCAGGTACATGCTGCCCTTCCCAGTCCAGCAGGCCAACCCCTGCCCTCTGCAACACTCAGGCCCCCTCATCAGCCCTGGGGAGGCCCTGCAGGAGGCTGGGAGGGGAGAGGGGAGGGGAAAGGTGTTCTCCACACATGAGGCTGGCCTGGGCATCCCCTCTCCCTGGCTCAGGGAGCACCCTTTGCACTTTTTGCCCTCCAGCAAGTGGAACACTTCCCACCATCGTCACCTCTGGCTGCCCCAACACTCCTGTGGGTCTCCTACCCTGCCCACCCCCTGGGCACAAGCCCATCTGAAGGAACACATGGATGATTCTCCTTCCTGCCATGGCCCTGGAAAGTCTAGCATCCAATCAAGTCACACGCTCAGAGATGATCCTGTCTCTGCTGTCCAGACCCCACTGTCAGTGTCTCACCCTGAGGCCTCCTCATTGCCCGGGATGGCTGGCAGCAGGGTGTGGGCACAGCACAGGCACTCGTCTCTCTGTGGATCATGGGCACTGCCTCACACTCACAAGGGACTTTGGTTTGTGTGATGCGGCCCCAGGCCCCAGCCCAGCCCACTCACTCCCTCCCTGCAGACGGCCTTGGCTAATTCTGCTCTGCTATTGCTAAAGCTCCAGCAAGTTGCCCTCCTCAGCCCCACGAGGGGCCCCAGGGAGTGGGAAACTGGAAACGCATGGGGTGCTGTGGGGAAGGTGGAGAAAGAGCAGGCCAGCGCTGAGCAAGGGGCTGCACACATACGATTTTATCTCATTTGCTAACATTCACCAACTTGTGTGCTTCCCATCCCATCTTAAAGGTATGGAAACTGAGGCACAGAGGGTGTGAGCTGGTTGGACCAAGGCTCCAGCATCAGTGAATGGCACAGTGTGTTTTGCCCATGCTGACGTCTCTCAGGGGCCGCAGTCAGGCCAGAGGGCACTGATTTGATGTGACTGGTAGAGCATCCAGAACAAACAGCAGTGCCCCTGGCCTGCGTTGGAAGCTGTGCTCTTTCAACACAGGGGTTGCTTAACAGTGATTTGCTTGTGAAGAAGCCAGGCCAGAACTTCTCCGTCTGGTTGAGAAAGAGCGTGTGGTCGACTTCATGCAAAACAGAACCCAGTTATGCAACGTGGCTAACCAGAGCCCAGGTGGCCCTGTGGATTCCCAGCTCCGGGAGAGAGGTTGTGGCCTGCGGCCTGGGAAACACTGCCTGAGCCCTACCATTGCACTGCTGACCTGGAGCCCTCCAAGTTCTTTATTCTCTGAGAGAAGCATGCAGGGCCAACCAGGACCCTAGATGGAGGCCCAGAGCCCTGGGTCTCCAAAGAAAATGCTGGCACCTTTGAGAGGTTGTTGGTGCAGAGGAGAAAGAAGTGAGCAAGTGACAGAACAGGCAGATTGTCAGAGACCACAGGCCTTCCCTGCTTGTCCTCTGTAAGTCAC
>VMDO01004216.1:12215-23836 GCA_007922755.1 Pedetes capensis
ATTTATTTATTTATTTATTTATTTATTTATTTATTTATTTATTTGAAAGTCCATCTCCCTACCTCAGAAAACTAAAAGTAGAACTGTCATATGACCCAGCTATACCACTACTGGGAATATACCCAAAGGGAGACAAGTCACCATACCACAAAGACACCTGCATCTCCATATTCAACACAGCACTTTTCATAAAGCAAGAATGTGGAAACAACCAAGGTGCCCATCAACAGAAGAATGGATAAAAAAATTATAGTACATATATACCATGGAATACTATTCAGCAATAAAAGAATGAAATAATGTCATTTGCAGCAAAATGGATGGAACTGGAGAACATCATCTTAAACAAACAAACACAAGCTCAAAAAGAGAAATACCATATGTTCTCATTTGTATGTGGGAGCTAAATCATACTTAAAGGGAGAAAAAGTCCTATACATAAACTGGTATATAAAAATGCCCAATTAAACTTAGTGAAGAAGGGACAACAGAGAGTAGAAAGAAGAAAAGAGGGAACTAGCAGAGGAAAGTGAAGATTGGGGAAGGTCAGATGGGGAGGAGGGTCAATGTGGAGGGATGAAGGGGAGAGGTCAATCTCAACGTAAGCAGCACAATGTCACGAGTACCTTGGGAAAATAGGCGAATATAACCCAAGTAAGCCTTTGAGTTTTACTACATATTAGCCATAAGGCTCCATAAACTTTGTGGGTTAATGAAAGTGTTGCCAAAAGTGGTGTAAAGGATGCATAGTGGAAAAAGCCAATACTGTATTAATCTGTATCCCATCACCATTTACTAATAAAGGGAGACAGAAAGAAAAGAAAAGAAAAGTCCATTTCCCTTATGCTTCAGCAACTTGAAGCAAGATGCTTTTAGTCTTTACATGGAAGCAGTGGGGGTGTGATGAGTCAGAAGTCCTGGATGACTTTAGACATAAATCACATTCTTTGTGGGCTGTAGCTGATCCCTCTTTTTTTTTTTTAATTGGAAATTTTTAATGTACAACTTAATGTGATTCATTCTGACATGTATTTCATTGTGACATTTCCATATATGCATTTCATTGTACATTGCACAGATAAGTTCCCCCTTACCCTCTTGTGCACTTCCTCCCTCTGTCCCCCCCCACCACCAAAGGCCTCTCTTCCACTTGCATGTCTTTTTGTGGGAATGTTTTTCTTTATATCATTGGACTCAATTATGTTTAAGGTCAAAACTTTTTCTGTAGTGATCTATCTTTTTATATTGTCAGTAATATCATATAAATTTTCTAGCCCATTTGTATTATTACCATTCTTTGGTATTATTGGTATTATTATAATTATTTTCCGAACTATTAAAGTTGGGCTGTTTACTGTGAGGTCACCATCTCTCTCATTCCTCACTTCTCCTTGTTCCTCCTCTCCCTTCTTTCTTCTCCCATCATTTCTTCCTTTTGCTAGATTCCTCCCTCATTCTTCCCACTTCCTAAATTGTCTCTTCTCTGCTGTTGACTTTAGTTTTTATTATGGTCCAATTTCTGTATAGAATTTTTTTCCTTCTTTTAATTTTGATTCAGCTCCCACATATGAGTGAGAACATGTGGCATTTCTCTTTTTGGCTACTGTTCATTCACTTAAAATAATTTCTCCAATTCCATCCATTTTGCTGTAGATGGGATTCTTTTTTTTTTCTTACTGATATTCCATTGTGTATATGTACCATAGATTTTTTTAACCATTCTTCTGTTGATGGGCACTTTGGTTGATTCCAAATCCTTGCTACTGTGAAAAGTGCTGCATTGAACATGGAGATGCAGGTGTCTCTGTGGTATGATGACTCATCTCCCTTTGGGTAAATTCCCAATAGTGTTACATCTGGGTCATATGGTAGATCTATTTTTAGCTTTTTAAGATATCTCCATATTGATTTCCAAAGTGGTTGGACTAATTTACAGCTCCACCAGTGCGGAGTTTTCTCCGCAACCTCACCAGCATTTGTTGTTATTTGTTTTATTGATCTTTGCCATTCTTACTAGTATAAGGTGAAATCTCAGAGTTGTTTTAATTTGCATTTCCCTAATGATCATTTTTTCATGTGTTTCATGACTTTATGGGCCTCTTCATTTGAGAACTGTCTGTTCAGTTCCTTTGCCAATTTGTGTATTGGGTTATTTGTTTTCTTGGGTATTTTTTTCTTGAGTTCTTTATAAATTCTGGAAACTAGACTCTGTCTGATGTATAGGATGCAAAGATTTTTTTCCCATTCAGTGAGGATTTCCTTGACTCTGTTGATTGTTTCCCTTGATGTACAGAAGCTTTTTAGTTTCATGTAATCCCATACATCTATTCTCGTTGCAATTTCTTGAGCAATTGGAGTCCTATTAAGGAAATACTTTCCTATGCCTATATGTTGCAGCATATTGCCTATCCTATCTTCTATTCATTTTAAAGTTTCTGGTTTTGTGTTGAAGTCTTTTATCCATTTTGAGTGAACTCCCATGCATATTGAGAGATATGGGTCAGTTTTCATTTTTCTGCAAGTACATATCCATGTTTCCCTTTATTGGAAAAGCTATCCTTTTTCCAATTTACTTGCTTTGCTCCTTTGTCAAAAATCAGGTGGCTATAGGTATGTTGAGATATTTCTGTATCTTCTCTTCTGTTCCACTGGTCTTTAGGCCTATTTTTGTGCCAGTACCAAGCTGGTTTTGGTACCACTGCCCTGTAGTATAACCTCAGGAATTATGATGCCACCTGCACTAGTTTTGTAGCTTAAGAGTGTTTTGACTACACATGGTCTTTTGTGGTTCCATATGAATTTTTGGATTGTTTTTTTCTATCTCTGCAAAGTCTGTCATTGGAATTTTAATGGGGATTGCATTAAGTCTATACATTGCCTTTGGTAGGATAGCCATTTTTACTATATTGATTCTCCTGATCCAGGAGCAGGGAAGGTCCTTCCATTTTTTAGTGTCCTCTGCAATTTCTTTCTTTAATGTTTTGAAATTTTCCTTGTAGAGGTCTATAGGATCTTTGGTTAGATTGATTCCAAAGTACTCAATTTTCTGGTGGGATACTGTGAAAGGTATTGTACCTGTAGGGCTGGGATTTAGCTCAGCTGGTAGAACGCTGTGCTGCAGTCTCTGAGGTCCCGAGTTCAATTCCCAGCACTGCAAAAATGGGAGAAGGACCTGGCAATCCACTCCCAAGGCAATCCCAAAACAGTCAGCCATTGAAAACCCTATGAGGGTCACTATGAGTTGGATACTGACTTGACAGCACCTAACAACAACAAATTGTACCTGTAATTTCCTTCTCTTCCTGCTTACACTCGGTGTAAAGGAAAGCTATTGATTTTTATGTGCTAATTTTATATCCTGTCACTTTGCTGAAGGCATTGATTAGATCTAAAAGTTTTCTGGATGAGGTTTTGGGGTCTTTAAGGTAAAGTATCATGTCATCCACAAGTAATGATAGTTTGACCTCTTCAATTACTATGTTAAATAGAACAGGAGAGAGTAGACATCCTTGTCTTGTTCCAGATCTTAGAGGAAATGGTTTCAGTTTTTCTCCATTTAATATAATGTTGGCTGTAGGTCTGTCATGGATGGCTTTTATGTTGTTAAGATATTTGCCTGTTATGCCTATCTTCTCCAGGGTTTTTATCATGAAGAGGTGTTGCACTTTGTCAAAGGCCTTTTCAGCATCAATTAAGATGGTTATGTGATTTTTGTTTGCCAGTCTCTTGATGTGTTGGATTACATTAATTGATTTCTGTATGTTGAACCAGCCTTGCACCTGTGGTATAAATCCCACTTGGTCATGGTGAACAATCTTTTAATATGTTGCTGATTTGGTTTGCCAGGATTTTGTTAAGGATTTTTGCATCTATGTTCATAAGGGAATGGGTCCGTAATTCTCTTAGATGGGTCATTTCCTGGTTTAGGTATCAGGGTGATGGTAGCTTCATAGAATGAGTTTGGGAGTGTTCCCTCCTTTTATACTTTTTGAACTAATTTGAGGAAGACAGGTATTACATCTTCTTTGAAAGTTTGGTAAATTTCTGCTGTGAACCCATCATGACCTCGGCTCTTCTTTGTTGGGAGACTTTTTATTACATTTTCTACTTCAGCATATGTAATGGGCTTATTTATGTCACTTATGTCTTCTGGGGATAGTTTTGGTAGGTCATATGTGTTAATAAATTTATCCATTTCTTCTGTATTTTCTTATATTTGGGAATACAATCTCTCAAAGTAATCTCTGACAATTTTCTGTGTTTCATTTTAGTTGGTGGTTATGGTCCCGTTTTCCTTTCTGATCCTTACTATATTAGCTTTTTCCTTTTGTCCTTTTGATGAGATTGGCCAGAGGAGTGTCTATTTTATTAATTTTTTCAAAGAACCAGTTCTTAGTCTTATTAATTTTTGAATTATCTTTTTAGATTCTAATTGAGATACTGCTGCCTTTATCTTGGTAATTTCTTTCTGGATGCTCCTTTTAGGATTGATTTTTTTGTTGATTTTCTAGTATCTTAAGGTGTGTCATTAGATCATTTATTTGGCTCTTCTCTACCTTATTGGTGAAGGCACTTAATGCTATAAATTTCCCTCTTAAAACTGCCTTTGCTCTATCCCATGTGTTTTGGTAGGATGTGTTTTCATCATCATTTGATTGCAGGGATTTTTTAAATTCCATTTTGATTTCTTCAGCAACCCATTGGTCATCAGCAGTGTATTATTTAATCTCCATGGGTTTGTAAAATTTCTGGAATTATTCTTGCTTTTGAGTTCCAATTTTATTCTGTTGTGGTCTGATAAGGAACAGGGGATAATTTCTACATTTTTGTATTTACTGAGGGAATTCTTATGGACTAGCATATGGTCTATCTTGGAAAGTGTTCTGTGTCAAGCTGAGAAGAATGTGTATTCCTTATTGTGTGGATGGAATATTCTGTATATATCTGTGAGGTCCAATTGGCTTAGGGTGGAGATCAGGTTTGTTGTTTCTCTGTTGATTTTCTGTTTTGATGACATGTCTCTTGGGGAAAGTGGGGTATTGAAGTCTCCCATAATTATTGTGTCTGATCCAATAAAGTTCTTTATGTCCTGTAAAGTTCATCTTATAAAGCTGGGTGCCCCAGTATTTGGAGCTTATATATTTAGAAGCATTATTGGTTCTTGGTTGATTGTTCCTTTTAGTAACATGTAGTGCCCTTCTTCATCTCTTCTTATTAGTTTTGGATTGAAAGTTAATCTGTCTGGTATTAGAATTGCAACATCTGCTTTTTTTGTTTGTTTCCCCCCCTGTTTGTATATTGTTTTCTAGCCCTTAATTCTCAGTCTATTGCAGTCTGTGTGAGTTAGATGGGTTTCTTGAATACTACATATTGAGGGCTTATGTTTTTTCATCCAGTTAGCCAGTCTCTGTCTCTTAATTGGTGAGTTAAGACCATTTACATTAATAGTGATTATTGAGAAGTGCCTATTATTATGCATCCAATCATTACATGTTACTGGTTTTTGAATCATGGTTGCTTTGTTCCTTTCTTGGTTTGCACTCATTTCAGCTATTCAAGTCTTTGATTTTCTGTATAGTGTTGTCTTATCTTGCCTGGATGTGATAATTGACTGACAATCCTCTGTAGAGCTCGCTTGGTGTTTGCAAATTATTTGAATGTGTCAATATCATGGAATGTCTTATAGTCCTCGTCTATTTTCAAAGATAACTCTGCTGGATAATGTATTCTTGGTTGGAAGTTTTGGTTTTTTGTTTTTTTGTTTTTGTTTTTGTTTTTTTACATGAATTATCTGTGACCAAGCCTTTGTAGCTTTCAATGTTGATATGGAGAAGTCTGCAGTAATTTTAATGGGTCTTCCTTTAAAAGTTATCTGGGATTTCTCCCTTGACACTTTCAAAATAGCTTCTCTTATTTCTAATGAAAGCATTTTAATGAAAGCATATATCTTGGGGATTACCTATTTTTGTCTGCTCTGGGTGGGGTCCTGAATGTTTCAGTTGTGTATGTATCTGGATCCTGTATTATCTCTCAAAAATTTTCCTTGAGGATATCATAAACAAGATTTCCTGGTCCTCTACGGCATCTTTCCTCTCCTTCAGGGACACCCTGAATCCTTAACTTTCATTTTTTCATTCTGCCTGAGGCTTCTTGGAAATCTTTTTTAAATTCCTGCATCATTATTTCCATTTCTGACTGTACATATTTAATTTCTTGGATTGAGTCCTCAGAGTCTGAAATTCATAGCTCAGCTTCATCTAATCTCAATGAAAAGGATTCTTTTGCAGACTTTAATACATTTAGCTTGGTTTCCATGCCAAGGATTTCTGCTTGATTTTTCCTAATCATTTCTAGCTGAGAAGAGAGTACAGACTCCAGGTGAGATATCTTCTTTTCAAGGATTTCGAGTGTGCTGGTGGTGTTAGTTTTGATTTCTCTTAGCATATTAATAACCAAAATTCTAAATTCAAATTCAGAGATCTCTAGGAATTGGAATTCATTGGAGGTACTTGTTGGGAGGCTTTGGCCAAGGAGTCTTCACAACCAGCTTGCCCCTTTGTGGTTTTTGTAGTCTTCTGACTTTGCTTACCCATTATTTGGTCCAAGAATTAGGTTTCATCTCCCTCAAGTGTGTAGAACTTCTCCCTCTGTTGTTCCTTTGAGTTTGTGTGTTGATGAATCTCTGCCACTTTATTTTCACTGGTCAACCCTATATTTTGCAGTTTCAGAACCCTAGACAAGGATCTGGTGCAGGCTCTGTATTCAGTTTTGCCCTGTTCAGACTCCTTTTAATCCCTGAGACCCCAGTCTCTGATTGGTCTACTGGGTACAGCGTGATTCCTTGGTTGTCTAGACTGTGTGGTTCTTACTCTGGCTCACCAGCCGTACTAAACTCGAAATGGTCTCAGTTCTCCCAGGTTCAGTGGACCATCAGCTCGTGACACTCTTATCTGTGCCCTGAATTCTCCACTCCTCAGTTTCCCACTCTCCCATTCACTATTCCAATGGGACTGGGGGATAGGGAGGCAGCAGATTCTGTTTCTCTTCTAGGGGGTGAGGAGGGAGAGGCAATGGGGAAAGAAGAGGGAAAAAGAGGAGAGAGAGAACAGAGACTAATAGAAATGAAAATGAAAATACAAAATAATAACTAAAACAAAAACAAATATATAGAGAGAAAGAAATAAAACACACACACACAAAAAAAAACCCATGTTTATACCCTCATAAGAGGTATCAGATCAATAAAGTGAATAAGGGGGTATAGAATATTAGAGAGTTCAGGCTACAGTGGTTTTCATTCTATCTACAGCAATCTTCAGTCTTCTGAGAAGGTCCTGCCTCTCTTCCTTCAGGTGGCTGTCCTTGCTGCCGGAATAGGGCTTTTCCCTGCCAGATCTCTTGGTAGAAGCAGCCTAGGTTAGGGGGCAGGACTTCTGTGCAGCTTCCCTCTGCTGGGTGAATATGGCCTGTGCTTTCAGAGATTGCCCTGTGAAATGTTCTGCCCCTGTTGTCACAGAGGCAGTGCAACCTGTGGTGACCTTCCGGGAACTTTGCCTTCCCCATGGAGTTCGGGCACTGTGATCCCAATTCAGAGATCACTGCCCCAATGCCTAGGAGCATATGGCTGTGGAAGTTAGGTCTTAATGCTGGACTCTCTAGCCATTCACATGTTCTGAATCCCATTGTGGTCTCACCACTCCTGCCCTGTAGGGGCAGGATGATATCCGACCACCCCTGGTGAATCTGCAGCTTGTCTGCCCATGTGTCTGTCGTGCACAAAACTTCCCTGACACAAAGCACACTGCTGCGCTCCCTGTTGGATTGTGGTTGCGCTCTGTCCCTGCAGGTCTCAGTCACTTCTGCAGACCCTAGCCAATTACATGGTGCAGTGAGACGATATTGAATCACTCCTGGTGGACCTGGGGTCTGAGTGCCCATGTGTCCATCTGTCCGTGTAGAAGTCATGCCGTGCAACTGCCCTGCCACTACAGGAGGGAGGGAGCCATACCACGGCTAGGCTCTGGGTGTGCTCTGCTGGCACACATTCCCCAGCCCCTACTGCATTCACCGCCTGCACCCACATCGGGATGGGTGGGATGATAACATTTCACCTCTGGTGGATCTGAGGCCTGCACTCCTGTGGGAGGCTTTTGCACCAACATAGTCTCACCCCCTTCACAGGCGGTGCTGCATAGAGATGGCCGCTGTGCCTAGTGCTTCAGGCTAACTCACCAGTTCTTCTTTGTGGAAAGTGCTGTCCGTGTCCCGTCAGCAGGATGTTGGCATGATGCCAAGGTTGTACTCCATGCAGGATACAAGCACCTATGGATGTGTGCGAGGATTCTTCCGTGAGTTGGATTCTTTCTGTATTCTGAGATCTGGGAAATGGTGACTCAGCTGGTGCTTTTTGTGTAGATCTTTTGGGCTTTGATTTGCAGTCTCGGTCTCTCAGCTATCTCTAATCTAATTTATTACTCTGTCTGTCTAGTCAATGTGTATTTTAAACTATTGTTTAAGGTTTCCTTTTACTCCAGGTCAGAAGGTGTGTGCTATCTGTCCATCATCTTTCCCTCCTCCTGTAGTGGATCGTTCTGTCAAAGCGAGGCCTGGGTGCAATGGCCTTCGAGGTGACTTCAGAGGGGGGTTTTCTGTGAAGCCCTGGGAGGCTGCAGCTGTCCTGCTCACCTGCTTCTTAGACTGAGGGCAGAAGGCTCGTGCTAAACTGTGTGGGGACCCCTGCATCCCTTCCCCAGTGGCTGAGGCCCCTGGAGACCATCTCAGGGAAGAACACCCACTCTGTGGGTACCTACCATAGCCTCTAATGAATCTAATCCAGCACTTCAAGGCAGGCAGAAGAGGAAAACATCATCACATAGCAAGGAGTCACTGGACAGAGCCAACCCCAGCTCCTGTTAGGTTTGCCATGATTCACTCTCCCAACAGGATGCCTGGCCTTTCCAGGGAAGTTGAGCTTTCCAGAGTCGGTGGTGGGGGACAAAAGGGAGGGGCTGCTGTTCTAGCCAGAAGAAGCAGCCTAGCAGGTTGGTGGAGCCCCAGGTATGTGGTTGCATACTGAGTGTGGGGCCAGTCTGTGCTACCTACCCCCATGCCCAGAGTTGGCACCTGCTATGGTTTGGAGATGGTTCCAGTGGGTCCCCCAAAATCTCATGTGCTAGGGAGCTGGGGCCACATGCTTGAGCTTTTGGGAGATAGTGGAACCTTTAGGAGATGGGGTCCAGTGCAAGGTGGTTAAGCCATTGGAGGCTCCATTCTCAGAAGGAATTAATGTGGTTTCTTAAGGACCTCTTAGTTCCTGAGAGATCAACCTGTTATAGAGGCTGGCTGGCCCCTGCATCCCTCTGGTTTCCAGTCGCCAAGTGCTCTCTCTCTTCTGTGGGCACTCCTGCCACCATGTCACCCACCACATGTTATGAGAAGGCCCTCACCAAGGCTGAGCAGATGCCAGCACCAGGATCTGAATCTCCTGACCTGTAATATAAATAAACCTCTTTTCTTTATAAAGTATCCAGCCTCAGGAATTTTGTTATAGCAACAGAAAATGGTCCAGTACAATACCCAGTACAGTTGCTGCAGCTTCTAAAGGCACCATCCTACTGTGCCTGAGCAAAATTTCCACACAGGATAATTTATGCATTATGAACAAGAAAATAATCAGTTGTTCAAGACCTCTGAAATTCCAAAGACAAATGAAGGGGGTAAGATGGAAAGCTTTGGCACTCCGTTTAAGCATAACATCGTGTCAATCATCTCTGTACAGGTTATCATCAAGATTGTTCTTTACAAGATGAAGTGAGTATAAAAAGAAATGCTGTTACCAGAGGCCCAAAGCTAATCACACTTTTTAAGATAAGTGGAAGATAGGCAAGGTGGCACTTGATGCTCTCAGTCCAGGCTTCCTGTACTGCAAATCCCAAAACACTTCCTGGAGGATTCTAGGAGTGTGTCCTCATGGTTTGGGAGACCAAAGTGCTCCATAGCCATCATCCCCCGTAGCTTCTGCTATCTCTACTGGTAATCATGGTTATTGGGGCTCCAGAAGCCACTCCTCAGCTTTGTTGGTGCTGAGAGTTAATTTCAGTGGGGCTGTGGTAGCTCCCCAATTTCCAGATCACATGATGTGACAAGCCCATTCCTCAGTGTTTCCAGGGGTGACCTCCTCAGTCCCCTATACCTGCCTGATGGTGACTCCCCTGGTGAGCTGTTCTGAGCCACTCCAGGAAGCCTCCTCTAGAGCTCGCTCCAGCTCTTGAAACGTAAGAGCCCAGCTGGGCCAAGGACAGAGCAGTGCCAATGGCTACAAATCCAGAAACATAGAAGGCAGGTGGGGATCTACATGAAAGAGGACTACAGGCTTTCATTTCTCCCACTCCTTCTCTCCCCAACCTATGCCCACTGCTGCACACTGACCTCCTGCTCACCTTCACCATCCAGGGAAGATCTTCCTCTGGGGGCCCCTCTCTGATGTCGTGCTAGAAGCACCATCTGCCCTCTGTCTCCTACAGCCTCACAGCTGTTTCTCTCTAACAGCAGTTTGGACAGGCACCTGGTTTTAGAGACATTTGCATGAAAATTATTCTTTCTCTCAGGACCTTAACCCTCTTTCAGGGCAGAGACCATGGCTTTCTAGATTTTGTTGTTGGCTTTTGTCTTTCCCAATACTTGACCTAAGGTTTGGAACCTGGAAGCATCCCAATCCCAGGAAACACTCTGTTTGTTGGTTTCATGACTAAATGATACTTGTGAGGTGAAAAGATATGGGCAAAAGCCCCTAGAGAGAAGCATGTGACAGTATATGTGAGAGGTAAAGGAAGTACTACCAATGAAGAATGGCAGCCTGTCCATTCCAGCACCCAGGTGACTCCCACCCCCACGCACAACCTATTCTGAAATTGTTGTTGTTGTTGTTAGGTGCCATCAAGTCGGTATCCAACTCATAGCAACCCTCATAGGGTTTTCAATGGCTGATTGTTTCAGGATTGCCTTGGGAGTGGGTTGCCATGTCCTTCTCCCATTTTGCGGTGCTGGGAATCAAACTCAAGACTTCAGAGACTGGAGAGCAGCGCTCTACCAGCTGAGCTAAATCCCAGTCCCTATTCTGGAATAGTCAGAGCTATATTCTCTATGCAAGGTGAACAATGGAGGTGCCAGACTCCAGACTACTGGAACAATGAAAATCCAGAGCCAAAGACAGGAGAAATAATTTTTCACTTGATCCAGACAAAATTCTATTTCCAGAATTCCCTCAGTCAGATTGATATATCTCCAGCACAAGAAATCAGAGGATTTTAAAGAAATCTGACATGTCTCCACTGCACAGAGAACATCTCTCCAGCTTTGGTGATCCTTCAATGGAAAAGCCAGGCAACAATCTGATTATCCCAATGAAGGCCCCTTGAAAAAGCAGAGGTAAATCATGAGACAGTTCAGGAAAGAGCCCAACATGAAGAAAGGAACCAATAGAAATAAACAAATAAACAGAACCCTGAAAAGGGAACAGGGAATAAGAAGTATAAAAATAAGAACCAATCACAATGGCACACACCTATAATCCCAGTAACTAGTGAAGCCGAGGCAAGAGGATCAAGAGTTCAAGGTCAGAG
>VMDO01004216.1:23936-72922 GCA_007922755.1 Pedetes capensis
AAGGGAGGGGAGGGGAGGGGGAGGGGGAGGGGAATGAAAAATAAAAAATAAAACCTAGAATGTCCTTGGAGAAATGAGAGAAAGTACTTCACCTGCACTACTTAAATGTTTTATAAGAATAAAGTGCCAAGCCAGGTGCGGTGGCACACACCTGTAATCCCAGCGGCCTGGGAGGTTGAGGCAGGAGGATCCCAAGTTCGAGGGCAGAGGCAGTCTGTGTAACTTAGGGAGACCCTGTCTCAAAAAGAGGGGGTTTGCCGCTCAGTGCTCCAGCACTTGCAGAGCATGCAAGCGTAGGGCCCTGGGTTCAACCCCCAGTACCACACACACACAGAAAAAAAGAATAAAGTGCCAAGAGAAAGGAATAATCAGAGAACAAGAATATTTTCTTGGGAGATGGCAAGAGGTTAGCCAACTGCCAAGTTAGCAGACACAGTCTACATACACCTCATTCACTTCTGACATCAACTACAATCTCATGGGGTTCCTCAAACCACTCTCAATTTCAATAATTTGCTAGAGAGACTCCCAAAACTCACTGAATGCAGTTATATGCAAAGTTACATTCCATCACAGGGAAAGATTACAGATTAGCATCAGCCAGGGAAGAAGCATATCAGGCAGAGCCCACAAAAGTAAAAACAGGTAGCTGAAAAAGCAAGGTTTCTGATATATCATCATGTGCAGTATTACTAACCAGGGCCACTGACCTGAGCTTCGTGTCCAGAGCTTTGATCGGGGCTCCCTAACACAGGCATAGTCAGTCCACAAGGCTGATCTCCAGTCCCCAGCCCCCGAGCATGACCAAAAGCCCTCACCCTACATTACACTGTTGGTCCTTCTGCCAAGCCACAGTCCCCATGCTAAATCACATTGTTGGTATAGATATGTAAGACCAAGACACTCATTTCCCATGTATCCTACTGAAGAAAGTGCTAGAATTTGTGGTCTTGAACTAGGGGGAAAAAGCCAAAAAAGAATATATGTTTTAACAAATAGAGGGGGTGGGGAGCGGAGAGAAGGACTACAATCATTGTAGCTCTTTCTATTCTCCTACCCTTGAGTCTGGTCTGCCCTTGCAACTGATTTTGATTAAAATTGTCCCCTTTGACCTGGATGTTTCAGTTCTGGTTTGGTTACAACATCACAAGTATCTGTAATTGACCCACTGAATGTGGCAAAAGGAGGAATGATTTCCAGCCCAGATCTCAGTGGGCCTTTTCAGCTCCTACTCTGTGCTGAGAATTCTCCCTGGCCATCTGAACAGCCTGGCCAGCCTGCTGGAGGATGAGAGGCGGTGCAGAGAAAGGCCTGGAGGACCACAGCCATCTCAGCTGGCCAGAGTCCCTCAGCTGAGCCCGCCCAGAGCAGAAGAACCACCCAGCTGTCCCACAAAATCATAAGAAACAATCAAAATCTTTATTTGTGCTCTTTAACTTCAAGGTGGTTTATTACCTAGCAAAAGCTAAATATGTGATCCAGCAAACAGGAGGCTCATCCCAGGACAGGTGGAAGAAAGAATGCCCACAGCAACAGAGAAGGCCACCCCTCACTATGCCAGGCCCAAAGCCACAGCACGAAAGGACACCTACATACTTTATATTGAAATAGCTGAAAGATATAAATCAAGGAACAAATAGTTCTGTGGACAATATATAGTTGCTCTTTAACTTTGGGGTTGTTGTTGTTGTTAGGTGCCATCGAGTCGTGTCTGATTACAGCGACCCTCATAGGGTTTTCAACGGCTGACTGTTTCGGGATTGCCTTGGGAGTGGATTGCTATATCCTTCTCCCACTTTTATGGTGCTAGGAATTGAACTCAGGACCTCAGAGACTGCTAGCAGTGCTCTACCAACTGAGCTAAATCCCAGCCCAACTTTGGGGTTATAGTCTGATAAACCCATCATAAGCTGAAAATTCCCCATGTGTCTGCTTGTTATGCTGTAGGGGCTTGTGTGGTGCTGTGATGCTGAAAGCTATGCTATGGGTATTTTAGATACTAGCAGGGCCACCTATGGTGAACAGGTTTTAGCTGAGCTTCCAGACTAAGACACACTAGGGAGAAGGATCTGGCAGCCCATTCCCAAAACAATTAGCCATTGAAAACCCTGTGAATAGCAGAGAGGCACCATCAAATATAGTGCCAGAGAATGAGCCTCCCAGGCTGGAAGGCATTCAAGAAATGACTAGGGAACAGTTACCTCCTCATAGTAGAGTTGACTTTAATGATAGAAATGGAGTAAGTCCTTGGGACCTCCATTTGCTGATGTGGCGTGACTCAAAATGAGAAGAAACATAGTGACTGCACCAATGGGCTCAAGCACAAAAAGATAATGTGCATGGCACAGTGTTAGGTAGTATTTTATTCTGCTGTACTTAAGGCTTCTATGAGTTGGATCTGATTAGACAGCACCTAACAACAACAAAACTGAAAATATCATCAAATTGAAAATGAATTTGGATTACATGACCTACTGTACCCCACAGTTTAGGATCATGGTCCATTGAAGACTCTCACCTTTTTACCCTCAGGATTGTTGTTGTTGTTGTTAGGTGCCCTCGAGTCGGTATCCGACTCATAGCGACCCTCATAGGGTTTTCAATGGCTGAGTGCTTCGGGATTGCCTTGGGAGCGGATTGCCAGGCCCTTCTCCCTACCCTCAGGATTAGGCTGACTCTACTTTGCAGGAAGGAGCGCCTGGGAGCTGTGGCCGACTATCACTGCTCAGTGTCACAAGAGAGGGTCTAACCACATATTGCTAGCCAGAGACAAGATTAAAATTCAAAGCACAATTTCTGCTGAATGCATATCACTTTCATACCACCATAAAGTTGGAAAATTGTAGGTTGACTCATAAATCAGGGACCATCTGTAAATTCCTACCTTAGCTAATATACTAGGATAATCACCTGGCAAAAGGAGAGACCCTGAACTTCCCTCTGGAGTTCTAGATAGGATTGTTGCAACTCAGGGAGAGCTAGCCCACCATGACAGTTAATTTTATGTTCACCAGAGTGCACCATGGCGTGCCCAGATAGCTGACTAAACATTATTTCTAGGTGTGTCTATGAGGGTGTTTCTGGAAGAGATTAGCACTGAATTAGCATTTGACAACCTGAGTAAAGCAGGCGGCCTTCCCCAGGGTTGGTGGCCTGAAGACAGGGGCAGAAGAAAGGCTGAACTGACCACCTGCCTGCTGAGTTGGGCCATAGGCCTCTCCTGCCCTGGGTGCTCCTGGTTCCCCAGCCCTCGGAGCTTGGCTGAAATCTGCACCATCAGCCCTGCAGGTCTCAGGACCTGGCTCTACCCGGCCTGGGTTTCCTGGGTCTCCAGCCTGCAGACAGCAGGTTACGGGTTTCTCAGCTTCCATAAGCATGAGTTGATTCCTTATAAATTTCACCTCGATACAGACAGGTAGATGCAGATGGAGACACAAGTAGATGGGGGTGAAGGAGGAAGAGAGAGGGGGACAACACAGTGGAGGTACCATGGATGTCTCAGGCTAGCTCGCGTGTGCCCGTCTCCTTTCTCCCCAGCACCACCAGAGCAATCCTATGTCGGGATGACACCCCAGCCCACCTGTCTGGAAGCTCCCTCTACTCTCCAGTCCAGCCCACCCCCTACCTCCAAATAAATGTACCCGGCCAGCACTCTTGCCAACATGTCCACATCTATGTGTGTGTTCAGACACACAGAGAGAGAGAGAGAGAGAGAGAGAGAGAGTGCAAAGTCCACACTTAGAGAACAGACCCAGAGAAGTCCCCACAGGCTCAGGACATAGGCTGGGGATAGTGTTACCTCAGAATCCAAGATCTAAGGCAGACAGGGTGCAGTCTGGAAGGAAGGAGGCAGACTCTGGCTGGCCTGAGCCCTTCCCCCAGGTATACACTAGGAGTCTATGTGGAAGGAAGAGCCCAGCTTTCAGAAGCCTGGGGCCGGGGGGCTCTGGCCATGGCCTGGGGCTGTGCAGTCAGCTCAATCCCCAGGGCAAGGCCCTGGAGAAAAGCGATGGACTCGATGAGTTATTTCACCTATTTTATTATCATTTAGGCCATTGATAGGCCTAAAATGGATCTTCCCCCATGTGTGCTCTCAGCTTTTCATGCTGTGGGGGATTGTGTGTTGCTGTGATACCCTGGTTCCACACTTTCTCCCAAATCTGGCTTGATTCTCTAGCAGTCCCCTCTGTTAATATACTGCTGCAGTTGCTTTTGGATGTCAAACATAGTGTTGGAAAATGAGCCTCCCTGCTGGAAGGCATTCAAAAGACAATGAGGGAAGTGTTGCCTCCTCAAAGTACAGTTGGCCTAATGATGAGAACGGAGTAAAGCCCCTAGGACCTCCTTTTGCTGAGGTGGCATGACTCAAAATGAGAAGAAACAGTGGTTGCAACACTGAGCTCAAACATAAAAAGACCGTGTATGGCACAGTGTCAGGCAGTGTTTCATTCCATTGTAAATAGAGTTGCTGTGAGTCAGATCCAACTCAAAGGCACCCAACAACAAAATGGATCTTACATGAAAAGAAAGAAATATGGATAATAAGCCCCTAGAAATCTAAGCAAACATGTAACAATGATTTGCTTTAGGAAAAGGAAATCCCATGCATGAATTAAAACACCATTTTGTCCTATTTGGCTTGGCCCTTGTTTCCATTACATTTTGGCAAATGCTTGGTGGAGACCACACCAGGTATATGGTCCCTTCCTGGAATGTCCAGCCATGTCAGAAGAAAGAGAACGGGTTGGAGGGAAGGAAGTCCACCAGGCAGTGGAGAAAACTGAACATTTCTATCACAACAACAGGAAACCCCGTACTCGTTAGTCACAGCCCCCCTGTAGCCCAGGTCCACGCAAACACTGGTCTAGTTGATCCCAAGACATTCTAGTCACAGAATGGGTGGGACCAGATTACACATTAAAGTAGGTTGTTTGAAAATTACCAACTCCTTACTGGTGACCTTGGGAAGGAAACACAGAGTGAAGACCAGAGCAGCCAGAATGCTGGTGGAAGAGCAGTGAGGAAGGGGCAAAGTGACCCACGAAGCACCTCCTGTCATCTGAAACCAGCAGAGCCAAAGGGCTCGGTGAGACCCGTTGGTGTGTGACACCAAACTAGACTTGGCCAGAACAGAGCCATGTCGACCAGGCACTGTGGTTTAAACACAAAGCAGCCTGTGGCAATGTGGGCTTCAGGTCAGAAACCAGGACCTCTGATGCCCCTGCCTATCAAGGCCCCCAGGCATCTGGCTGGAAAGCAAGAGGGAAGCCACCTCGTGCTCTGCTTCCAGAGTGCAGGCCCACAAGATGCTCACGGTACTCCTCCAGAAGCGCCTCTCATGCCAGCACCTGGGCCTCACCATGGCCGCTTCTCCACCAGGTCATCCTGAGAACAGCCCCTCAGCTGAGTGCTGTGGGAATGTACCTGGCTCTGGCAGCTGGGGAGGACCTTAGAGTAAAGGTTGTCCCAAGTTCGAGAATTGAATCTGAGGCCTACTTCCTGCCTGATGGAACGGAGCTTCAATATCACCTAGTCCAATGCAACTGCCCTCCCATCTCTTAGAACTAACGGCATGAGCTCATAACCGCTGGCAAAGCAGGAATTGCACCATAAGCTCCTGATCGGACTTGAGGCTTCAGAAATGCTTGGGACTTGCAGCTCTCACAGACACCTGCAGTATCAGGGCATTGAGTCCAGAATGCCAAGTAAATACAGGGCCCAAGACATTGCCTCAGTGTCTATTTTTATAATGAAAAGAGTTCTGTTTATTTTTTAAATTATGTAAACAATATGCACTGAAAACTTAAAAACCATATAAGATTTTACACACATGGAATACAGACATAGATACAGTTTTTTATAAATATAGTCTTATTTTTGCTGTTGTACTCCACTGACAAAAGCCAGTAGACTCATATGCATCCCTGCATATCTTTCTTGGAGCTCATTTATTTATAGATAGAGATAAGTTGGGATTTGGGGTCATTGCATTATAAAAGTAGGTTCATATATTCACTTTTCCCTGTATCTTGCTTTTCTTACTTAGGAATATATCATTGTGATGATTAATTTTATGGGTCAACTTGAATGGACTACAGGGTTCCCAGAGAGTTGGTCAAACATTATTCTGGATGTTTTTATGAGGGTGTTTTCCGATATAAGTAATATATACGTCAATGCAATTAAGTAAAACAACTCTACAATAAAGTGATGGGCTTCTTCCAGTCTTTTGAAGACCAGAATAGAATAATATTGGCCTCCCCACTATCTGATGGCCTCCAGACTTCCTCCACACCATTTCCTCTCCTGGGCCTCCACCAGCTGTCCCACAATGCAATTTTGGGCTTGCCATGCTTCTTAATCATACAAGCCTGCAGTAAATCTTACTTGATACATTCATAGCTTATTAGTTCTATTTCTCTAGAGAGTTCTGACTAATAAAATCATTTTAAACAGAGTACCATGAGGCCTAGCAATTCCACTCCTAGGTATATACCCAAAAGAAATGAAGATATATGTTTGCACATAAAAAAAGCTTATATGTAAATTTCATAGTAGCATTATTCATAATAGCCAGAGTGAAAACAACCGAAATGCCCACCAATGGATGAATGACTAAATAAAACATGCCTATCCATAGAATGGAATATTATTCAGGGAAAAAAGAAGAAAGTATTGATACATACTATAACATAGATGTAATCAGGTACAACATGATGTTGCAAAATATATATACATCGAGGAATAGCTAAGTCAAGCTAATTCACGTATGCATTATCCCATGTACTTACCATTTTTTATGGTGAGAAAAATATACTCTCTCAGCATTTTTAAGAAGACAATACATTGTTATTAACTATAGTCACCATTTGCACAACAGATCTCTTGAACTTACTCCTTCTAGCTGAATTTTGTATCCTTTGACCAACATCTCTCCAACCATGCGCCCACTCCCCAGCCCCTGATAACCACTATTCTGCTCTGAGTTCAATTTTTTAGATTCCACAGGTTAGTGAGCTTACGTGGTCCTTATCTCTCTATACCTGGCTTGTTTCATTTTACAAAATGTTCCCAGGTTGGTCCCTGTTGTCACCAGTGTATATATATACCACATTTTTAAAATCCACTCATCCATTGATACACACTTAGGCTGATTTCATAACTTCACACTTTTTATTTTAGTAACCATTGCTATATTGCTTTCCAAAAAGCTACACTATTTGTTTTTCCAATGTTATATGACATCTATCCCCCTATTTTTCTTATCAATAATAGGTGTTGCTCTTCTTAATTTTTATAAATTATAAAGTTCTAATTTGCATTTTCCTGAATACTAATGAAGTTCTACATCTTTTCACAGATTTATCAACCTTTTGAATTGATTTTGTCAATATAAGTTGCCTATTCATAAGTTTGCCCCTTTCTCTACTCATTTATTCATTTTTCCTTAAAATTTGTAAGTTTTTAAGAGATCTTTCAACATGCATTGACAGTATCTCCCTCCATTTTATCATTATCCAGTTGATTTCCACTATGGTTTGTAAAGGTGTTCTGGCAAGGCCCACTTGTAGAAGGCTTAGTCCCCAACCCATAGAGCTATTGGTGATGATGGGAGGCCTTCCTATCACTGAGGGTAGGCTCCTGAAGTAAATACTGGAACTCTAGCTCCTTTCTCCCTGCTTTTTCATTTCTAGCCATGAGGGATAACTTCTGTCATATGCTTCCACCATGATGTACTACCTCATTGCAGGACCAAAAGCAATGAGGTCAATGAACCATGAGCTGAAACCTCCAACACTGTGAGCCAAAATAAACCTTTCTTATTTTTAAGTAAATTATCTCAGATATTTTGTTATAGTAATAGAAAGCTAACACAGCTTCACTTATAATTTGTTATTCAGACAGTTTTATATAATTAAATATATCTGTCTTTTCTCATATACCTTCCAGATTTATTGGCTTAGCTTAAAAACTCTTCCCTACTATAAGAATAAAACATGATTGCTTGGCCAGGTGCCATGACGCACACCTATAATCCCAGTGACTCAGGAGGCTGAGACAGAAGGATCATAAATTTGAGACCAGAGGCAACCTGTCTCAAAATAAAAAATAAAAAGGGAGCTATAGGTGCACCTCACTGGTAGAGCACTTCCCTAGTATACAAAAGGCCCTGAGTTCAATCCCTCGCTACTACAAAAAAAAATATTGCTTAAATTTTCTTTTATGACTTTTATTTAAACATTTTTACATTTAATTTATATGGAATTTGTTTTTCAATAGGGAGGAAGGAGAGAATTGAACTTTTCTTTTTTTGATGAGTGTCTACTGATGCCAGCACAATATAATACATAAATCACAAACCAACCCAGAGAGACAGCATGAATAATAGAAGCCAAACTGCTTGATTTGAAACCCAGCTATGTCACTTTCCAGCTGTATGACCTCAGGTAAGTCACTTAACTTCTTTGTACCTCACTTCTCTCATTTCTAAAATGGGGTTATAATAGAATCTACTTCACAGGGTTATGATAATTAAATGAGTTTATATAAGTGCTCGCCATAGTTCCTAGACCATGGTTGTAGAGAGGTTTGTTGGTTTGTTTATTTACGAAGTATGATCAAAAGATACACTGAGTATTTACACTTAAGAATATATATAACAGCAAAAGACACATTGCCATTAATCCCCCTCAAAATCCTCTCCCTGGCTTCAAACACATTTTAACCATTATTCTTGCCACTTTCTGAAGCAGGTACAGAAATCTCCTCTCATGAGTATCTTTAGTTACACTGTTGTGGCTGCTTCGATGTCCTGATTGATTCAAAATGTTTACCTTTCATGGTCTTTTTGACTTTCAGGAAGAGTCAGAAGTAGCAAGGTGCCAGATCCAGAAAATATGTAGATATGGACACAAGGTAATGTTTTTATCTGACAGAAATTGCTGTACCAGAAACCATGTGTGACAGAGCATTGTTATGATGGAGGAGGAAACTAAAGACACCCACAAAAGAGGACTTCCAGAACTGCTTCAGAGAAAGGCAACAATGATGGGGTGAGTGTGTTCAAAGCCAGGGGGAGTGTCTGGAGGGAGATTAATGGTAATGTGTCTTCTACTGTAATAATTTTTAAAAATTTAAACATTTACTGTAATTTTTTAAATCACACCTCGTATTTTTGGTGCTGGGGATCCAGCTCAGGGGCTCATGCATGGCTAGATAAGCCCCAGCCCTGGGGTAAGATTTGTTGTTGTTGTTGTTTGTTGCTGTCAAGTCAGTATCCAAATCATAGCGACCCTATGTACAACAGGCAAAACACTATTGTCAGTGCTTCTCTGCTATTCATAGGGTTTTCAATGGCGGATTGGTTTTTGGGAGTGGATTGCCAGGGCCTGCTCCCAAGCCTACAGTATCTGGTGTTCCCAGGCGGTCTCCCATCCAAGTACTAACCAGGCCTGACCCTGCTTAGCTTCCAAGATCTGACGGGATCTGAGGCCACACTGCTATAGCTGCAGGCAGGGTGAGATTTAGTAGTCTTGTTTTCCAGCTGCAAAGCCCCTACTCTTCAGGTCTCAGGGACAGAGAAGTCACAGGTGCCTCGTGCACTCCTAGGCAGAACTGGGGGCAGGGAAATCAGGGGCTTTTACCAGGTGAGTTCCGCTCAGCCATCACACCCTCTCCTGAGGAGTCCCCTCCACCAGTAAACCCTCTCCTTGCCTCCGGGCCCTTGGCTCCGATCCCCACAGGACCCAGGCCCTGTTGGACCTGCCATGCCAGCTCCTGGCCAGCCCCTGCTGTGCTTGGCTCAGGAGAGGAAGCAGGGAGGTAGGCAGGGTTTGCCAGAAGTGCACCAGCATCTTCTTGCAAACCCTGTCTTTCCCTCCAAACCTCCTCGACCCCTCCTGTCCAAGCCACCTGGCCAGACAGCAGGCAGGGTGGCAAACTGGCCAAGGGCAAGCTTGGCGCAGGTCTCTTCAGCACTAGTTTCTGAGGCTGAGTGTGTGAGAGGCAGGTACCCCGGTAGGTGCACTCACTTGCACACCATAAACCTCTGGATGGCTCTGGGAGGCCATGGACATTATGCATAGGTCAGTTTAAGGGACATAGCTAGGCATGGTGGCACACACCTCTAATCCCAGCGACTTGGAAGGTGGAGGCAGAGGATTGAAATTGAAGGCCAGAAGTAGCCTGCATAATTTAGATTAACCCTGTCTCAATTTTTTAAAAAATAGGCTGGGAGTACAGCCCAGAGGTAGAGCACTCACAAAGTTTATGCAACACCCTGAGTTCAACCCCTAGCTACCAAACACATACAAAAAGAGGTTTAAGGCCCCGCGATGAGGAGTGAACCAAGTAAAACACTTGTAAATATTCGTGTACTCATTACAGTGAAACAGTGGTGCTGGGGTAGGGGCAGATACTGGGCCCCTTCCCTGGCCTCGGGTTCCCAGGTGGAGGACTTCCGGTCTAGAAACAGCCCTGTCACCTGCCCTAGCTCTCCGCAGGGGAGGAGGGAGGAAGTGAGGGCTTCTCTCTTGGTGGAGAGAAGCTGAGTGGCTGCTTCCTGGAAATCCTCTGTCTTCACCTTTCACCCCAGGGCAGAGCCCTCACTCATCCTGGGTGATTCCGTGTGGGTTACCAGGATCCACAGACCCTGCCCCTTCCTCCTGGGGACCTGGAGCCAAAACCAGAGGCAGGGAACGGCATTCCTATCCTTAGGTCTGCTTGGCCATAGGCCACATTGGCTGTGTAGAGTTAGTGGGGTAGACAGATGAACGCCCTCCCTGCCTGGGACCTGTCTGCCCGCTCCTGGGGTCCTTCTGTTGATCCCTTTCTTCTGACAACTAGAGATGAAGTCCCAACTATCTGTAAGCTCTTGGACCCTTGCTGGTGTTAGTGTCTTCTCCAGCTCAGGGACACAAGAGACAGGTGTGGGAAGGGATAGGGAAGGACACCAGTGGCTGGGGTGACTTGGTGCTCAGCTAGCGCCTCATGAGCTCCGAAGAAGCCGGGCTGCTCCTGTTCCTGCCTGTGCACTGGGGTCACCTAACGGTTGCCTCTCCGGCAAATGCATTTGCTTTAACGAACTTTGAACCTCACTTCAGAGCAGCCCCTGGAAACCTTCCCCAGGGGTTGTGCTGAGGCACTGGGGCACCGTTTCCCAGCCTCTGGGAGCCGCTCATGCACGGAGAGGCCTCTTCAGAGGGAGAGGACTCCATGAGAGAAATTCTGAGAAACTGCCAAGAGGCCAAAGAAACATCGTGTGGTAAGAGGCATTTGTTAGCGAGCATGAGCTTACGCTTCTGAGAAGGCAGAGGGTTAAGACTCACCTTGCCTTTCCTAGAAAGAGAAGGGGAAACAGTTCACCCCTAGACACCATTTCCTGGACTCACAGAACTCTCTGGAACTCCCTGGAACACTCGTGGGGAGGAGCGCATCTGTTTGCACTTCTGGGTGGACCTCTGCTCTGCATCATGTGTCTATTTTGCTCCCCACATAAGTCCCCTAAAACTTTTCTCTGAAAACTTGGCAAATGCGGCTCCAACACAGGCATGCATTTTTATGTCTAAAGTTGGCCTTGCAACCCCCATCACAATATTGACATCAGAAATGGTGGCAGGGAAGGTCACAGGTCTGGAACCAGACACAGGACAAAGCCAACCTTCATGTGGAAGGCAATGGTTAAGAGTTTCCTGCTGCTACTGCCACAAAGTATCACACTTACTGGCTGAAAATGATACCGATTTGTTACCTTACAGTTCAGGAGGTCGACGGTGGTGTTGGCAGGCCTGGCTCCCGCCAGAGGTCTGGTGAGTCCCGCCCTGGCCTCTTCTGGCTTCTAGAGAGCACCTGCAATCCCTGGTGAGGTCCTTTCCTCCTGCAAAACCAGCAACACATCATGTCCAAACCTTTCTTCACTTTCACCACCCTGTGGTCCTCCCCTTCCAGCTCTCCAGCCTCCCTCTTCTAATGACCCTCCTGTGATTGCCTTAGGTTGACCCAGATAATTCAGAGTAGTCCACTCATCTTAAGAGCTTCCATTTAGTATCTATCATCTGCAAAGTTCCTTTTACCAGGTAATAGTCAAAGTTTCCAGGCATTGCAATATAGGCAGCTTTAAGGGACCATCATTCAGCCTATTACAAAAAAATATTTTTAAAAAGATAGTCTATTATCTATAAAACCAACCCTCTGCATCTGAGGGATCCCCATCTGCAAGTTCACCAATGAAAGAGCAATTTCTTTTTATAAATTTATTTATTATTTTATTTTTGCTGTGCTGGGAACTGAATCCAAGACCTTGGGTATGCTACGCAGGCCCTCTACCACTGAGCTACTTCCCCAGCCCCGCCCCCTTGTTGCTTTTTAAATTGCTTCTGCACTGAACATTTACAGACTTTTTTCTTGTCATTATTCCCTAAACAAGACAACATAACAACTACTTACACAGCATTTAGATTGCATTGGGTATTGGAAATAATTTAAAGATGATTTTAAATATATAAGCACTGACATAGTGCTGGACATGGCACAGATTTGGGGAGTATTTCATCTGTTGTACATAGGATTACTATGAATTGGACCCAACTGGATGGCACCTAGCAACAGCCACAAGAGGATGTGCAGTAATTTCAATGCAAATACTATGCCACTTTATATAAGGGACTTAAGAGACTTAAGCATCTCCAGATTTGGGTATCCTCAGGACATGGGGCTGGGATTTAGCTCAGTTGGTAGAGTGCTGCTCCATAGTATCTGAGGTCCCAGGCTCGATTCCAAGCACTGCAAAAATGGGAGAGGGATGTGGCAATCCACTCCCAAGACAATCCCAAAACAATCAGCCATTGAAAATCCTATGAGGGTCGCTCACAACTTGATGACACCTAACAACAACAACAGGGTGTGAGAGAGTCCTAGAACCAATCCCCTTTGGATACTGAGGGATGACAGTATATTCTAAGCAACATGCTAGATAAATATATAAGGCAAAAGGTATTCAGAATACAAGAAGGAAACAACCCAAATATCCATTAGCAATACAATGAGTAGATAAATTCTATTCTGTTCATACAATGGAATATTATACAGATGTAAGGATGAACCAGGACTCTATTCAACAACATGGAGGGATCTCACAAATTATCTTGAGTGAAAGCAAGCAGGGAAAATCATGATACATCATATGATTCCATTTATATAAAGTTGAGAAAAAAGATGAAACTAATCTTTAGGGTTAAGAAGAAGACAGTATTATCTGTGGGGACAGGAATGGTGATTAATAGTGACACAAGGGGATTTCTGGGGTGCTGGAAATTTCTGAGTGCTGGTTACATGGGTGTGTTCAGTTTGGGGAAATCCACCAAGCGGTGTGTATAGAATGTGGCACTTTTCCATCTGTACATTACACATCAATAGGATTGAAGTAAAGGTGTAGGGGAGGGCCGGGAAAGTCACTCGGTTACAGAGCATGTGCTTATGCAGAGGCCCTGGGTTCAATCCTCAGCACCCAACCCCCAAACATACAGGAGAGCTTCAGAAGAACACTGTAATTGTCTGCTTCTAGGGAAAATGGCACAGTGCCACTTTTCCTGCCTCCTCCATCTAAATGCAGCTAAATATGCTGGAGATAACAATCACAAAGGATTCTCAAACGTGGTAAAAAAGTAAACTGGTCAGTGTCAGGTTTTGAAGAAAACACCATTGTTAAAACCTGTGTTCCCCTTGGGTAAGTTCATCAGGGACTTACCAGGGACTCAAGAGAAGCCAGAAAATGAAACAGATCAGTCCAACAATGCCAAGCTAAGTTGTCAATGGAATTACAGCCCACACAGCCTAAATGCTAAACCAAAATGTGGTAATTGCCTGCTAAAATAGGAAAGTTAAGTAGGATCAAAACTCTCCTAACACAATAAACAAATGTCCAGAATAGAATCAGAAAATCAATCACACCCTAAACCAGGTAAACCACAACTAAATAAAAAAAGAAAGTCAACGGATGACAGTAGTGATATAAATCGCGTATTAGATGTATCTGATCTCTCATTAAACCACCACCACCACCAAATTGCTTCAATAAGCAATTACAAAATCATTTGAAACAAGTGAAAAATACAAAATCTCAGTAAAAAAAAAATGTTGTTGTTAGGTACCATTGAGCTGGATCCAACTTATAATGACCCTATGTATAACAGAATGAAACACTTCCCAACATTGTGCCATGCCTAGCACCATATTAGTGCTACTCTGCTATTCATGGGGTTTTCAATGGCTGATTGTTTCAAGAGGGCTGCCAGGTCCTTCTCCTAAGCCTACACCACCTGATATTCCCAGATGGTCTTCCAACCAAGGACTAACCAGGCCTGACCCTGGTTAGTGTCTGAGATCAGATGGTATGGCTGCAGACACAAAATAAAGTAGAAGTTACATAGAATTTAAAAAAAAAAAAACAGAAATTTTATAAGTGCAAAGTCAAGTAACTGAAATTTATTATTCACTGTGTGAACAGAAGCAAGAAAAGACAGGATCAATGAAAGAGAATCCACTTAGCTTAAACAATAGTGAGAAAATAGACTTCAAAAAAATTGAACAGTCTCCAGGACCTAACATTTATGTACTGGAGTCCTAGAAGAATGCGTGAGTCAACTTGTACAGAGCTGTAGAAAAATACCTGACAGAAACAAACTTAGAGGAGAAATGATTTGCTGGGTCTCATGGTTTAGAGGATCTCAGTCCATAGGGGAAGGGCAGGTAAGATGGCAGAGCAAAGGGCAGGGCCTGTACTAGAGAACTTCACATCATGGCAGGTCATGGTGGATCCGGAACAGAGACAGCTACCACGACTGGGGGCCCACATGAAACCTCCTAAAGTCCACCCAGAGGGACCTACTTCCACAAAGCTAGGTCCCACCTCACAAAGCTCTGCAACATCCCAGGATAGTGCTGGGGACCAAACATTTAATAAACTTTGGAGGATATTTTAGATTCAAACCATAACAGGGAACAAGAACGTGAACCAAAGAGGTATTCAAAGAAATAATAGCTGAAATTTCTCCAAATTTGGTGAAAATCATAAAACTAGAAGCTGAGTAAATCCCAAATGGGATAAATTTAAAAATATCTATGTGAATGCACCTCTTATTTAAACATCTAAAACTAAAGACAAAAAAAAAAAAAAAAAAAAAAAAAAAAAAAAAAAAAAAAAAAAAAAAAAAAAAAAAAAAAAAAAAAAAAAAAAAAAAAAAAAAAAAAAACTCTTACAAAGAACCAAAGAAATGAGAAACTTAACTCTTTGCCCAGAAGGCAATAGTACTTTGGATAACAGTGGCTTTGGCACCTGAAGCCACAGATGCCAGAAGGAAAGGCTTAGCGTTTTTTAGGTGAGTGTAGAAAGAAATGTCAGTCAAGAACTCTGTATCCAGTGAAACTATTCTTCAGGAACACAGAGTATAAAGATGCCTCAAAAAGGAAAACCAAGATAATTTGCATTATCTTCCTTGCAGAAAGACCTATTTAAGCTCATTGTCGATATTTTAAATTGTGTATTTATTGTTGGCTTGTCAGAATTCTTTATATATTCTCAATAGTATACCTTTATCAGAACTGTGACTTGGAAATATTTTCTCCCATACAGAGTTCTGCATTCACATTTATAAACAATATCAACTGGTTGTCTTTTCATGTTCTTGCTAAACATTCTTCTGATGAAGTCCAAATTATCTATTTTTTTCTCCTGTTGCTTGTACTTTGGATATCACATCTAAGAATTTATTTGTTTTTAGGATTTTTATTCATTTTGAGTAAATTTTTATATATGGTATAGGGTAGGGGTTCAATTTCATTCTTTTGCCTATGGAAATTAGTCACAGCATCATTTGTTGAAGAGACTGTTCTTTGTCCCATTGAATGGACTTGGCCCCTTTGTCAAAATAATCAGCTAATCATAGATCTATAAGTTTATATTTAGCCTGTCAGTTCTATTCCCTTTGTATATATGTCTGTCTTTTGCCATTATCACACTGACTTTGTAGTAGTCTTCAAATCAGAAAGTGTGAACTCTGACTTTGTTCACATATTTCAAGGTTGTTTTGCTATTGTTGCTTTCAATATGAATTTTAGGATCAATTTTTCCATTTCTGGGGGAAAAGAGACCATTGGAATTTTCATAGGGAATCTGTTGAATCTTTGGATCACTTTGGATAATATTGCCATCTTAACTACAATTAGTCTTCCAAGCCATCAGCAAGGAAATATCTTTCCATTATTTAAGTGCCCATTCATTTATTTTAGCAATATTCTGTAATGTTCAATGTGAGTCTTACACCTTTTTGGTTAAGTTTATTTTGAAGTTCTTTATCTTTTCTCATGCTATTGCAAACAGAATTGTTTTCTTAATTTTATATTTCTTCATTTCTAGTGTATAGAAATACAATTAATTTTTGCATGTTGGTCTAATATCCCACTGCTTTGCTGAATTTTTTATTAGTTCTAATGTTTTTAGATATTCTTTAAAATTTTCTACTCACCTAACAATAACAACAACAAAAGCAAGATCATGTTATCTACAGAGATGATTTTACCTCTTTCTTTCCAATTTAGACTAATGCCTTTT
The DNA here is from genome assembly GCA_007922755.1 of Pedetes capensis. Taxonomy (NCBI): domain Eukaryota; kingdom Metazoa; phylum Chordata; class Mammalia; order Rodentia; family Pedetidae; genus Pedetes; species Pedetes capensis. The sequence continues at coordinate 40,543 of VMDO01004216.1, forward strand.
ACTTCTTCTTGTTTCATTTTCTTTTTAAGGTTTATTATGCCTAGTTTTTCTGGCTAGAACTGCCAGTCAATGTTGAATAGAAGTGGCTAAAGGGAACATTCTTATCTTGTTCCTAGTTTAAGGGGAAAGATTTCAGACTTTATTGAGTGTAAGCTTAGCTGCGGACTTTCCATAAGTGCTGATTTTCATGTTGAGAGAATTTCTTTTATTTCTGGTTTATTTGGTGTTTTCAACCTCAAAGGGTGCTGGAACTTGTCCAATTCATTTCTTGTGTCAATGAAAATAATTATGTGGTTTTTTTTCCTCTCATTCTATTAAGGCTATGTATTGCAGTGACTGATTTTTGTTTGTTGATCACGTTAGCATTCTAACAATAAATCTCACTTGATCATGATATACAATCTTCTTAATATGCTGTAAGATTTGATTTGTTAGTGACTTATTGAGGATTTTTGCATCTATGTTTATAAGGATTTTTTTTTTTTTTTGAGGTACTAGGGGTTGAACCCAGGGCCTTGTGCTTGCATGCTCTGCAAGTGCTGGACCACTGAGCTGTACCCTCAGCCCATCTTTTAACTTTTTGAAACAGGGTCTCACTAAGTTACTCAGACTGGCTCTGGTCTCAAACTTGTGATCCTCCTGCCTCTGACTCCTGAGTCGCTGGGATTATAGGCATGCACCACCCTGCTCAGTTTATACGGAGTATTGATCTGTGCCTTCTTTCTTCTAATGACTTTATAAGGCCTGGGTATTATAGTAATGGTATCTATATAGAAGGCATTAGGCAATGTTTCCTAGTCTTCTAGTTTTTGGAAAGCTTTGGCATTTCTTTAGGGCAGGTCAACTAGTAATGGTCTAGTTTTTGTTTATCTTGCAATGTATTACTTTCTTGCCTACTTTTGAAGCATAGTTTTGCTAGGTATAGAATATTTGTTTGATGGGCTCTTTCTTTGAGCACTTTAGATGTGTATACTGCTGCCTTCTGGCCTTTGTGCTTTCTGAAAACAGTGATTATTAATTTAATTGAGGCTCCCTGGTAGATGATGAGGCATATCTCCTTTGATACCTTCAAGATTCTTTCTTTATCTTTGTCTTAAGATGGTTTGATTACAATGTAGTAGAAAGGATATATAAATCCAAAATCATTTCATTGAAAAGAAATTTCATTCAAATAATATTGGCAAACTTCTTGTGGGACTAAGCACAAAATGAAACACAGCAAAATTATGCATGAATAGAATGAGATAGTCAGATAATCACAGATCCAGGGGCAGGTGAGACTCTTGTAAAAGAATACTGCTTATCACCTATGCCAACAAACTTAGAAATACATGGTTTCCTTGCAAAATTTAAATTACTAGGATTAAGCCAAGAAGTAGAGGCCTTGAATAGATCAGTTTCTACTGATGTGTCTGAAAAGGTGATCAAAAATATACCATTGAAAAAGGTAATTTGTAAAGAAGTTTATTTAGCTCATGGCTAAATAATGGCATCACAATGGTGGGAGAGGTATGGAAGAGATCACAGAGCAAATAAGGAACCAAAACACCAGGGTGGGACCAGTCTTGCGCTTTCCTTTTTCTTCTACTTTCCTTTACTTCTACTTCCTTTTTCTTCTTCTAAGTGCTGTGGGATTGAACCCAGGGCCTCTTGCATGCTAAGCAAGCACTCCACCACTCAGTCTCTTTTTCAAAATTATTTATTTTGAAACAGGTTCTCACTAAGTTGCAAGGTTATCCCTGGCCTTGAAGTCATGATCCCCCTGCCTCTGCTTCCCAAGTTGCTGGGATCAGAGGCATGTGCCATGGCACCAAACTTAGTCTTTCTCTTTTTATTACAACCCACTCTTGAGGAAACAATCTGGGTCCCAGAAATATTGTATTGATCCTTTCCAAGGGTGATGCCTCAATGACTTAATTACCTCACATTACGCTCCACCTCCTGAAGGTTTCACAACCTCCCCAAACTGCCACACTGACCATCAAGCTTCTAGCTGAACCCTATGGGACACAGTCAAAGCACACCAAAACCATAGCAAACAGGAAGGACAGATAGTGGCTCTCATGTCTGGACCATTTCTAGAGATCTTGTAGCTCTCTCCTTTGTGTTGGCTTCATCTGATGGCAGCACCATGTCCCAATCTGTCACAAAGACTTCACAGGGACAGATGCATTTGTCTCTCCCTGTAGCTCTTGCTCCTAAAAGCGAGAACAGTTTTCTCAGAAGTCTTTGGCAAACTTGCCCCCAAGTCCTGTCCAGAGTCAGCTTTATGTCCAATGCTAATCACCCAACTGCAGGCGCCTGGGACACCATCACGCCCTCCAACCCAAGACAGAGGTAACTGAGGTCACTGTCCCCTGTGGCACATGTCTGAACCAAATCAGCTCAGTTTGGAAGGAGATAGGAAGGGGAGCCAGAAACATCTCTACAGAGCTACTATACCGCAGACCTTTTAAATTCTTTTTCCATTTGTACTATAAATCCTATGTATATTGACTATAGATAATATGGAAAATACAGAAAAGCACCAAAAAGAAAACAAAAATCTCACAACAGAAAACATATCTGTGCTGCTGGGTGCCATCAAGTTGGGTCTGACTCATAGCAACTCTATGTTCAACAAAACAAAACACTCCCGACACTATGCCATGCCCAGTACTGTCAGTGCTTCTCTGTTATCCATAGGTTTTTCAATGGTAGAATGTTTCAGGCATGGATTGCCAGGCCCTTCCCCAAAGCCTACAGCACCTGGCAATCTCCCATCCAAGGACTAACCAGGCCAACTCTGCTTAGCTTCCAAGATCTGACAGAATCAGATGCCAGTGTGTAGCTTTGCTAATATTGTTGCTTATGGTTCCACAGACTTTCCAAATGGATAAACATACACATTACACTTCACAAATTTGAAATATCCTGTACACACTTGTCACTAACCTATACTATTCAGTAAATAACACATGGAGGTCCCAACATTTTTAGTGTTCTGTTGTTGTTGTTGTTGTTGTTGTTGTTGTTGTTGTTGTTGTTAGATGCTTCTCTGCTGTTCATAGGGTTTTCAATGGCAGATTGATTTTTGGGAGTGGGTTGCTGGATCCGTCTTCCAAGCCTACAGCACCTGGTGTTCCCAGGCAGTCTCCCATCCAAGTACTAACCAGGCCCAACTCTGCTTAGCTTCCCATATCTGACAGGATCGAATGCTACAGGGCTATGGCTGCAGGCTAGTGTTCTTTTAGGCTTTAGTAAATGTAATAGCATAAATTCTATAAATGTACAAATTAGGATCTTTTGAAAGATGAGTTACTTATACTACTCTCTTTTTTTGATGCTTTTGTTTTTGTTTTTGTTTTGTTTTTTGAGACAGGATCTCACTGTGTAGTCCAGACTGGCCTGGAATTCACACTGTAGACCAGGCTGGCCTTGAACTTACTTGATCCTCCTGCCTCAGCCTCCTGAGTGCTGGGATTGGAGACATGTGCCACCATGCCTGACTTGAATGATTTATACTCCTTTTGTACTTGATTTATTGTAAAACTTTTGTTTTTACTTTTAAACTTATTGTTTCAGTACCTCTGACAAAAGATGGCAGATGTTGTCTAAAGCAAAGACAATTCAAAAGATAAAAAACTTATTATTCCAAATTTACAAGTGCTTAAAACTGCATTAAAAGTATTATTAAATAGTTTTCTATAATTCAGTCTTGTTTTGTGGCACTAACTAATTTAACTAGTATCATGTTTTCAGATTGTTTTTTCTCATATATGACTTAATGCTGTTCTGGGAAAGTGACTTAATTATAAATCAACACAGTATCTAAAGGAAGGAACTGTAGATTTTTGTTACCAAGACCTCACTCAAATCATCTTCATTCCTTGCTTCCCTGCTCCCATTAGCCAGGGTTGTGTTATTGACACTTTAAAAGTGCCAACTGGAGATACTTCCTGAGATGTGCACCGAGTGCACAGTAGATTCACTGTGTGTTAAGGTTTGCTGTTGTTGTTAGGTGCCATGGAGTCAGTGTCTGACTCATAGTGACCCTGTATACAACAGATAAAACACTATTGCCGTGCTTCTCTGCTATTCATGGCCCATTGTGTTTTAGGAGTGGGTTGCCGGGTCCTTCTCCCTAGCCTACAGCACCTGGTGTTCCCAGGTGATCTTCCATCCAAGTACTAACCAGGCTCCAAATTGCTTAGCTTCCAAGATCTGACAAGATCAGACACCACAGTGGTACAGATGCAGGCGTGTTAAGGTTAGCAGAGGGAAACAGCCCACCTCCTCTGCTCACCAATGTGCACTTTGAGATAAAACATCTCTAATCTATTCTCTTGGGCTGGGATTTAGCTCAGTTGGTAGAGCGCTGTGCTGCAGTCTCTGAGGTCCTGAGTTCAAATCCCAGCACCACAAAAATGGGAGAAGGGCCTGGCAATCCACTCCCAAGGCAATCCCGAAACAGTCAGCCATTGAAAACCCTATGAGGGTCGCTATGAGTCGGATACTGACTCAACGGCACCTAACAACAACAATCTATTCTCTTACTTAAAGGTAGTCCCTATTTCCTCACCAAACAAATTAAAATTGATCGTCTACCTGAGGATGTTTTTGGTTTGGGTTTTTCTTTCTTCTTTTGCCATTACATGTTTTTGCATGGTATAAGGATCATATTGGTGATTTTTTTTTAAAGCTAAATATTTCCTTCCCATGGAAATCCATGAAAAAATGTTTCAAAGTCTGGGAAACTTGTTACAATGTGTCATTAGACTCTATACAATCATAGACATGGCATTGCCATCTAGCAACACTAAATATCAGAGTTAGGCCTAGTTTTCTAGGGCACATTTTCCTACTGAAATATGCTTAGACCGTGACTGATCTAACATGTTTCTGAAGTGGTTTACCAAAGGGTGTAGGCTAGATAGAATCAAAACAGTAAGAATACAGAAAGAGGAAGGAAGTCGATATGCTAATTACAGAGATTGATATCTTTGCTGTGACCATCAAGTTTGACTCAGAGTTTCCTTCACCAAAAAGGGGAAGGATCAGTGGCCTGGCTCCCCTCAGCAGAAGAGAAAGTCCCCGGTTCCCAGTCATCCCGTTGCACTGATTCCGAGACACTTGTTATGTGTATGGGATGGTAAGTACCCGAAAAGATGATTTGTTTCCAACAGCATTGTGTAACAAATGGAGAAGTACAGTTCTCTTGTGTGCTTCTGGTAAAAAAAAAAAAAAAAAAAAAAAAAAAAAAAAAAAAAAAAAAAGGCACCTCAGTAAAGGTTCCCTGGTCAAACCTTGTGGGGAAAGGCTGGCTTCAGCCAGGTCAGTTAGTTACATGGAGGCTTTTCTTTCCAGACACTTTGATATGCAATTACATTTGGATAATGGTGGGTCATCTTTGACCATGAAGAGTGATCAACATCTGGTAGACCCGGAGCTTATTGACATCTGGCAAGATGGAGTGTTGGGTGGAACAATGCTGGGAAAGGTTGGTTAGACCTTCCTTCAGGCTGTTTTTCCTCAGCCAGGGTTTGGGTTGAGGGGCAGCCATGGCAGTCTGAGCTTGTCCTTGCTCAGGACTTTCAGTGTTCCACACTTTCATGTGACTGGCTCAAGGCACACGAAAGAGAAGCAGATGGGAGAGGTGATAATGGCACAGGTGAGCTGGCAATCTTTCTCAAGCCTAAATCGGTCTTCTTGCCCTAAAGGAGAATACAGTCCCGGGGGACCAGTTGATGACATCTGAGTTTTCCTCGAAGTACTTTTGGACTTGTGAGACCCATGAGAAAAGTAGTCAGTGGTTAAGTTTTACACCCTGGGGCTCTGAGCACCAGGATATCTGAGTTGCAGTACCAAAGCGTGCAGTCTAACCAAAAAACCCACATGTAGAGGTACTGACCCAGTTTTCTTCATCATGGGCATGAGAATGTTTATTTTCATTATCAGATTGATCAAACTTCTCATAATCACCTCAAGCCACTGCATAACCTTGTTTCTAAAGATATTGGTAGGAAAGTAGATAGGATAGTACTATGGTTTGACTGTGATTTGTCCCCACCAAGACTCACGGTAAGGCTTAATTCTTCAATGTGGCAGTGTTGAGAGGTGATAGGACCTCTAAGAGGTAATTAGAATGTGGGGGCTTCATGCTTGTGTGGGGATTAATATATTTTCCACAAGAATGGGTTGTGATAGAGCAAGTTCCTTCTCATCCATGCATGCCAGTTTGTTTTCTGCTTTTCTGCCAGGAGGTCCTCACCAGAAGCTAAGCAGATGCTGGCATCATGCTCTTGGACATCCAGAACCCTGAGTCAAAATAAACCTCTTTTCTTTGTAAATTGGCCAGTCTCAAGTATTCTGTTATAGTAAAAGACTGTGAACTAAGATTGATAGTATAATTTTGGCAAACACTAGGTTCAACTGTTGGGTAAAAGGACAGGTTGGAGAGTTCCATTTCAAGAAGGTAAACTAAAAACACCTGCTTTCTCCATTTACTACCATTAAATACACACACACACATAGCCCACACATATATAAAAAACAAATACAGGAGTGGTCTTCATGGATAAAAAATTTTAACATGCTTCTGGGAGAAGACAAATTGATGAGAGTGTGATGCTGGAGGAAGTCAAGTGGAGGAAGCCAGAGACAAGACTACAAGCAAAAGGGAGCTACAGATGGACAAGGAAAAGTCTTCCTGGGGAAACTCAGGGAGCTCCATACCCAGAGATGGTAGGTTTCCAGGGACCTACAGTCTACTGTTTATTGCTAGGAAAGAAACCAGATCGCCCTCCTCTGGAGAAACAGAGGAAGAGATTGTTGAGCATGGATAGGCCAGTAGTATAGGAATACTGGCGTTAGAGGAGATTCCCAGATAAGGGCTATCCTCTATATACCCAGAGCTCCCCACCAGCTTTCCCACCCAGACCTAATGAACAAACCTACTTACACAAAAGCAGAGGGAACTTAGATCAGCCACCTATAAGCAATCCAGTCCTAGTAATACTTGTAATCATCAGACACAGTGGACACCAGAAGTGTGATAAAATAAAGTGAGCCTGGAAAAATTAAGAAACACAGATGAAAAGATTCTAATTTATATCACCACAGAAAAGATATTACATCCGTAAAACAAGAAGACAATGTTATAAAAAAAGGATAACATATAAAAGAGCTCAATAAAGTATATGTGTTTTGTTTGCTGAAGAAATCTTTACCTGCCCAAAACTTAAAAGATGTTCTCTCATATTATACTTTAGCAGTGTTACTGTTTGACCTTTCACATGTAGAATAACACTGATTGTGGGTAGAAGTTGTTGTTGAAGGGTGAATATTTAGCTACGTATTCACAGATGGCTATAAAAATGGTCTAGTTTCATTTACTGAAAAGAAAGTTTTCTCTACTGCTCTGGATATTTGTCATAAACTTAAGTGTACATATGTGTGTGTTTATTTCTGAATTTTATTTTTCTACTATAGTCTATTGCCTACTCATATCAATACCATATTATCACTAGGATAAATCTTGATATTTGAAGTGAAAATACTCCCACTTTTCATCATTATCTTGAAAATTCCCATCATTTGCATCGCAACATATACTTTAAAGTCAGTTTTTAAAAAACAGAACTGCCGTTCCCAGTTGTACCACTAGTGGGAATATATCCAAAGAGAGATGAGTTGTCATACCACAGACACCTGCATTTCTGTATTCATAAGAATATAGAATATAGTGCTTTTCATAATAGCAAGGATATGGAACCAATCAAGGTGCCCATCAACAGAATAATGGATAAAAAACTATAGTACATATACACAACAGACTTCTACTCTGCAAATAAAAAAATGAAATAATATCATTTGCAGCAAAATGGATGGAATTGGAGAACATCATCTTAAGCAAGTGAACACAAGCTCCAAAAGGGAAGTACCATCTGTTCTCACTCATATGTGGGTGCTGAGTCATACTTAAAGGAAGGAAAAATCCTACACATAAATTGAAATATAAAAAATTCACAATTAAACAGCGTAGAAGGGACAATTTATGGTGTGGAAAGGAGGGAGGGAGCTAGCAAAGGGTGGTAAAAACTGGAGAAGATGGGATGGGGAGGAGCATCAATGTGGAGGGATGAAGGGGGAGAGGTCAATCTCAATGTAAACAGCACAATGTCATGAGTACCTTGGGAAAATAGGGGAAGATAACCCAAATAAGTATGAGAGTTTAATTACAAACTAGCCATAAGGCTCCATAAACTTTGTGGGTTGATGAAAGTGTTGCTACAAGTGATGTAAAGGATCCATAATGGAAAAACCCATTGCTGTATTACTCTGTAGCCCATCATCATTTACTAATAAAGGGAGAGAAAAAATAAATAAAATAAAATAAAATATACTTTACCTAAAAAAATAAAGTCAGTTTTTCAATACACCCCACCAAAAAAAATGCCTGCTGGCGTTTTAATTAGCATTACATTAAATCTATATAGATCAATTTGGGGTTAAAATGACATCATTTTAAATCTTCTAGTCAACAGATGCACCACTGGAGGTGCTCACTTGTTTATGCCAAGAGATTTGGAAAACAGCAACCTGGCTGGAAGAGATCCCTATTTGTGCCTATTCCCAAGAAAAGGGAACAAATCAAATGTGGAAATTATTGAATGATATCAGTAATGTCACATGCAAGTAAATTTTTGTGAAAGATCATTCAAAAAGCAATTACAGCAATGTATAGACAGGGAAGTGATGGAAAATCAAGCCAGATTCAGAAGAGGGTGTGGAAGCAGGGACATGATTGCTGATGTCACATGGATATTAGCCAAAAGCAAATAATAGCAGAAAAATGTCTATCTATGTTTTATTGATTATGCAAAGTCATCTGACTGTGTGGATCACAATAAATTATGGATAACATTGTGAAGTATGGGAATACCAGAACAGTTAATTGGACGTATGAGGAATCTGTACATGGACCAGGAGGCAGTTGTTCAAACAGAACAAGAAAAACTGCCTAAAGTCAGGAAAGGTGTTCATCAGGGCTGTATTCTTTCACTGTACCTCTTCAATTTCTTTTTTTTCTTTTCTTTCATTTATTCTTTTCTTTTTTATTAGAAATTTTTAATGTACAATTTAATGGGTTTCATTATGACATGTATTTCATTGTGACATTTCCATATATGCATTTCATTGTACATAGCTCACATAACTTCCCCCTTACCCTCTCATGCCCCAACTCCCCTATTCCCACCCTCCACCAATGATCTCCTTTCTACTGTATGTCTTTTTGTGAGAATACTTATCTATATATGTTGTTGTTGTTGTTAGGTGCCGTCGAGTCGGTATCCGACTCATAGTGACCCTCTGTACCACAGGGGAAACACTATTGTCAGTGCTTCTCTGCTATTCATAGGGTTTTCAATGGCAGATTGATTTTTGGGAGGGGGCTGCCAGGTCCTTCTCCCAAGCCTACAGTATCTGGTGTTCCCTGGCGGTCTCCCATCCAGGTACTAACCAGGCCCGACCCTGCTTAGCTTCCGAGATCTGACAGGATCGGATGCCACAGGGCTAAAGCTGCAGGCTATCTATATATATGAATTCCAATTTTGATTTAAGTCCAAACTTTTTTCTATAGTGATCTACCTTTTTACATTCTCAGCAGCATCACATGAGTGATCTAGTTTGTTTATATTATTGCCAGCCTTTGCTATTATTGGTATTACTATTATTTATTTATTTATTTATTTATTTATTTTAGCTATTCTTGTAGATTTTTTTCTATCTTCCCCTTTTTTTCCCCATCATACTAATAAAGTTGTGCTGTTTGTATTGAGGTTGACCTCTCCCCCCTTCCTCCATCCTCACTGACCCTTCTCCCCATCCTGTCTTCTCCCACCATCACTTCCCTTTGCTAGATCCCTCCCTCCTTTCCATTCCTTAAATTGTCCCTTCTATTCTAAGTTTAATTGGGTTTTTTATTATGTTTCAATTCATGTATAGGATTTTTTCCTTCAAGTTTGATTCAGCTCCCACATATAAGTGAAAACATATGGTATTTCTCTTGGGTTTGTGTTCATTCACTTAACATGAATTTCTCCAATTCCAGCCATTTTAATGCAAATGATATTTCATTTTTTAATTGCTGAGTAGTATTCCATTGTGTATATGTACCATAATTTTTAAATCCATTCTCCTGTTAATGGGCACTTTGGTTGATTCCATATCCTTGCTATTGTGAAAAGTGCTGCATTGAATATGGACATGCAGATGTCTCTGTGGTATGACAACTCATCTTCCTTTGAGTATATTCCCAATAGTGGTATAACTGGGTCATATGGCAGATCTATTTTTAGTTTTCTGAGGTACCTCCATATTGATTTCCAAAGTGGTTGAATCAATTTACAACCCCACCAGCAGTGTAAGAGGGTTCCCTTTTCTCCATGGCCTTGCCAGCATTTGTTGTTATTTGTTTTATTGATCTTGGCCATTCTTAGTGGAGTAAGGCAGAATCTCAGAGTTGTTTTGACTTGCATTTCCCTAATAGCTAGGGATATTGAGCATTTTTTCATGTGTTTCATGGCCTTATGAGCTTCTTTGAGAACTGTCTGTTCAGTTCCTTTGCCCACTTGTGTATTGGGTTATTTGTTGTCTTGGGAATTGCTTTGAGTTCTTTGTAAATTCTGGAAACTAGTCCTCTGATGTGTAGGATGTGAAGATTTTCTCTCACTCTGTGGGAGACTTCCTTGACTCTGCTGATTGTTTCCTTTGCTGTACAGTGCCACAGTCCAGCCGGGTGAAGGGGAGAGCCGAGGATGAAGGAGACGAAGAGGCCAAAACTGATGGTCTTGAGCAAAACTTTATTCTCTAAACTCTTGTTTATATAGTAACTCAGGGAGATACAAGAGACAGCTCACAAGGTAACTGCAGTCAAAAAGTTATCAACTTAGTTAGCATTGCAGAAACAGATTAATCCTAAAGAGACAATGAGGGAACCAAGGCCTCTTGATGTGCTGATTTCTTACTCCACAGGTAGCAGAGCTTCCTGTTATGGTCAGTCTGTCCCATAGCCATTTATGCAGGCATTGCCTTTAGCTCATGTCGGGCCTATGGCTCCCGACAGTACAGAAGTTTTTTAAGTTCATGGAATTCCATTTATCTATTCTTGTTACAATTTCCTGAGCAATTGGAGTCTTATTAAGGAAATGCTTTCCTATGCCTATATGTTGGAGCATATTACCTATCTTTTCTTCTAGTAATTTTAAAGTTTCTGGTTTAATGTTGAGGTCTTTTATCCATTTTGAGTTAACTCTTGTGCATATTGAGAGATGTGTGTTTTCATTTTTCTGCAAGCTGATATCCAAGTTTCCATTTATTGAAAAGGCAATCCTTTCTCCAATTTACCTGTTTTGCTCCTTTGTCAAAAATCAGTTGGCTATAGATGTGTTGGTTTATCTCTGGGTCCTCTGTTCTGTTCCACTGGTGTTCAGGCCTATTTTTGTGCCAGTACTAAGCTGGTTTTGCTACTATAGCCCTGTAGTACAGTTTAAAGTCAGGGATTGTGATCCCACCTGCACTAGTTTTGAAGTTTAAAATGTTTTGGGTATATGTTGTCTTTTGTGTTTGTATATGAATTTTTGGATCATTTTTTCTATTTCTATAAAGTGTGTCATTGGAATTTTAATAGGTATTGCATTAAATCTATAGATTGCTTTTGGTAAGATTGCCATTTTTACAATATTGATTCTCCCAATCCATGAGCAGAGGAGGTCCTTCCTTCCACCTTTTACTATCTGTGATTTCTTTCTTTAATGTTTTGAAATTTTCCTTGTAGAGATCTGCAGGATCTTTGGTTAGATTGATTCCAAGGTATTTAAGTTTCTGGTGGGCTATTGTGAAAAGGATTGTAGCTGTAATTTCCTTTTCTTCCTGGTCACAGTTGATGTAAAGGAACCTCTTCAACTTCTATGCTGAGCAAATACTCTGGGAAGGTAAAGTTTATCTTGATTGGAGGAATACTTCCTTAACAACTTGTGTTATGCAGATGACACAGCTTTGTTTGCCAAAAGTGAAGAGGATTTGAAACATTTACTGATGAAAATCAAAGAACACAGCCTTCAGTATGGATTGCTCCTCAACATCAGCAAAACAAAAATCCTTACAACTGGGTCAGTTAGCAACTTTATGATAAATGGAGAAAAAATTGAAGTTGTCCAAGATTTTGCTTTACCTAGTTCTACAGTCAATATCCATGGAATCAGCAGTCAAGAAATCAAAACACACATTGCATTGGGAAAAGCTGTTGCAAAAGATGTCTTAAAATGTTGAAAAGTAAAGATGTCACATTGAAGACAAAGGTGCACCTGACTCATGCCAAGGTATTTTCAGTTCTATCATGTGCTTTGTGAAAGGTGGATACTGAATAAGGGAGACAGAAGAAGTGATGCTTTGGAATTATGGTACTGGAGACAAATATTGAATATATACCATGGACTGATGAAAGAACCAACAGACCTGTCCTAGAAGAAGTGCCACTAGAATATACACAAAATATACATACATCCTTGGAAGCAAGGATAACTACACTGCATCTCATGTATTTTGGACACATTGTCAGGAGGGAACAATCCCTGGAGAAGAATATCATGTCTGGGACAGTGATGGATCAGGAAAAAAAAAAAAGAAAGAAAGAAAGAAAGAGTAAAAGAAAAAAAGAAAAAAAAAAGAAAGATTCTTAACTAGATTGATCTGACACAGTGGCTGAAATAATGAGCTTTCTACATTTAAAAAAAAGATCATGTACATGGCACAGTGTCGGGGAGTGTTTCATTCAGTTGTACATAGGATTGCTATGAGTCGGACCTGATTTGACAGCACCTAGCAACAAGAACAACAGTCAATAAACAGAGCATATCCCTTTTTTTGTTTAGTTATTTAAATTCTTTAAATTTTCTGCATGGAAGTCTTACACATTTTTCATCAGAATTATTCCTCTGACTTTGATTTCTTTTCTGAAGCTATTATAAATAATATATTTAATTTTTTTAGTTTGGAATTTTTGTTGCTACATAGAAATGTAATTGATTTTTAACTACTTTGAATTTTGAAATATTTATAGATTCACAGGAAATTGCAAATAGTGGAGAGGTCCCTTATCTTTCAAGTTAGTTTTCCCCATTGGGAATATCTTACCTAATTATAATCCAATATCAGCAAGCGAAGTTAATTAGTGCAATATTTCAAGTTTACCTGCACCTCTTTGTGTATGTAGGTGTGTGTATGTTCTGTGAATTTTATCACATGTATAGATTCATGCAACCATCACGACAATCAAGAAACACCATAAATATGTCCCTCATGCACCTTTGTGATCTTTCACTCTCACATCCCTGAACGCTGGTTAGTAGTATTGTTCTTTTCTGCATCTCTAGAATTTTGTCATTTCAAAACTGTTAAATAATCAGAAGCATTCAGTATATAATCTTTAAAAATTTTCCCCCTACTCAGTTGAATGCCCTTGAAATCCGAACAAGTTGTTGCATGTACCAGTAGGCTCTTCTCATTGCCAAGTAGCGATTTGTAGTGAGCATGTTCCACAGTTCAAACATTCACTCACAGAAGGACATTTGGGGTGTTTCCTATTTTAGGCTATTATAAATAAAGCTGCTATGAACATTGGTGTACAGGATTTTGTTTTGCTTTTCTTTTTATTGGACATAAGGTTTTATTTTTCTGGAATAAATGCCCCTAAGTGAAAATGCTGGTTCTTTTGGTAAATGTATAGTTTGTTCTTTTTTTTTTTTTTTTTCAAAGAACTGCTGATATATTTTCCATTCCTACTAGTAATACGGGGCTGGGATTTAGCTCAGTTGGTAGAGCGCTGCGCTGCAGTCTCTGAGGACCAGAGTTTGATTCCCAGCACCGCAAAAATGGGAGAAGGACCTGGCAATCCACTCCCAAGGCAATCCCGAAACAATCAGCCATTGAAAACCCTATGAGGGTCTCTATGAGACGGATACCAACTCAACAGCACCTAACAACAACAACAACAACTAGTAATACATGAGAGGTCTAGCCTCTCCATATTCTCACCAACATTCCATGATGTAATTGCTTTTTATGTATTAGTTTAAGAAGTGTGGAGTGATATCTCATGTTGGTTTTACGTTTACTGCTGCCTAATTATATTGAGGCCTGCAGCCATAGCTCTGTGATATCCAATCCCGTCAGATCTCAGAAGCTAAGCAGGGTTGGGCCTGGTTAGTACTTGGATGGGAGACCGCCTGGGAAAACCAGGTGCTGCAGGCTTGGGAGAAGGACCCCGCAACCCACTCCCAAAAATCAATCTGCCATTGAAAACCCTATGAACAGCAGAGAAGCACTGATAATATTGTTTCCCCTGTTGTACGCAGAGTTACTATAAAGTCGGATACCAATTCGATGGCACCTAACAACAATAACAACAATGGTATTGAATGGGAGAAGGACCCAGCAACCCATTCCCAAAAATCAGTCTGCCACTGAAAACACTATGAATAGCATAGAAGCACTGACAATAGTGTTTTACCTGTTGTATGTAGGGTCAGTATAAGTCAGACACTGACATGATTGCACCTAACAATAACAACAACAATAGTCATGTTAAATACCATTTCATGTATTTATTTGTAATCCATATATCTTCTTTGGTAAAATGACTCTTCAAATCTTCTGCCCTTCTTCTAAATGGATGATATATGTTTCTACCAGGGAAAAGAAAATCCTTTGTGTATTCCAGGTACCAATTCTTTATTGAATATATGATTTGCAAATACTATCTCCCATTCTAAAGCTTGTATTCTCATGTTAAGAAGTCCCCACACTGCAAAAGTTTTTAGTACTAATGAAGTTCAATTTATTAATTGCCTTTATATATCATGATTTGGGTATTATGCCTAGGAACGCTACATTTAGCCCTAGGTCTTAAAGTCATTTTACTATGTTTTCTTCTAAGAATGTTATTGGTTTTTGTTTTATGCAGATGTTCACAATATTTTTGAGATAGATTTTGTATACATAGTGTGGTTGAGTTTGAGGGTTTTTCCCCCACAGATGTCCAATTTCTCCAACACCATTTGTTGAAGAAAAGGTTCTTCTTTCTGTATTGCATTATTTTTGCATGTTTGTCAAAATTTGTTGTTGTTAAGTGCCATTGGTCAGGTGTCTCTCATAGCAATCCTATGTAACAACAACAACAAAAAACACTCCCCAACACCATGCCATACAATCTTTTTTATGTGAATCCCAGTGTTTCAGGGACTATGTCAATCCATCCATTTGAGGGACTTCTCTTTTTTTTGTTGACCTGCCACTCTCCCAAACATGATATTGTTAGGAATTGGTCCCTCCTAAGAACAGAGCTGCTTGGGAGCATTCTGTTTGCACTTCTTCTGGAACAGATTTGTTGGTTATTTTGACAGTCCATGGTAAATTCAATATTCATCTCCAGTACCATAATTCCAAAGCATCACTTCTTCTTCTGTCTCCCTTATTCAGTATCCACCTTTCACAAAGCACATGATAGAACTGAAAATACCTTGGCATGAGTCAGGTGCACCTTTGTCTTCAATGTGACATCTTTACTTTTCAACATTTTAAGACATCTTTTGCAACAGCTTTTCCCAATGCAATGTGTGTTTTGATTTCTTGACTGCTGATTCCATGGATATTGACTGTAGAACTAGGTAAAGCAAAATCTTGGACAACTTCAATTTTTTCTCCATTTATCATAAAGTTGCTAACTGACCCAGTTGTAAGGATTTTTGTTTTGCTGATGTTGAGGAGCAATCCATACTGAAGGCTGTGTTCTTTGATTTTCATCAGTAAATGTTTCAAATCCTCTTCACTTTTGGCAAGCAGAGTTATGTCACCTGATAATGCAGGTTGTCAAGGAGTCTTCATCAATAGTGATGCCAAGTTCTTTTTCATAAAGTCCCCCTTCTTGGATTATTTGCTCAGCATAGACATTGAAGAGGAATAGTGAAAGGATACAGCCCTGACACACCTTTCTTGACTTTAAACCAGGCAGTGTTTCCTTGTTCTGTTCAAACAACTGCCTTCTGGTCCATGCACAGATTCCTCATGAGGACAATCCAGTGCTCTTGTATTCCTATATTTCAAAATGTTATCCATAATTTATTGTGATCCACACAGTCAAATGACTTTGCATAGTCAATAAAATATGGATAGTCAATAAAACATAGATAGAACTGGTATTCTCTGTTTTCAGCTAATAACCATCTAACATCAGCAATGATGTCCCTGGTTCAATGTCCTCTTCTGAATCTGGCTTGATTTTCCAGCACTTCTCTGTCTATATACTACTGCAGTTCCTTTTGAATGATCTTTAGCAAAATTTTACTTGTGGGTGATATTAATGATATCATTTGGTAATTTCCACATTCGGTTCGGTCCCTTTTCTTGGGAATAGGCATAAATATGGGTCTCTTGCATTCAATTGGCCAGATAGCTATTTTCCAAATCTCTTGACATAAACAAGTTAGCACCTCCAGTGCTGCATCTGTTTGCTGAAACATCTCTGTTGGTATTCCATCAATTCCTGGAACCTTGTGTTTCACCAATTCCTTCAAGTCAATTTCCACTTCATTCTTCAGTACCATTGGTTCCTGATCATATGCAACCTCTTGAAATTGTTGGTCATTCACCAATTCTTTTTGATATAATGACTCTGTATTCCTTCCATCTTCTTTTGATGTTTCCTACATCATTAGTTTTTTCCATAGAATTCTTCACTATTGTCACTGGAGGCTTCAAATGTTTTCTTCAATTCCTTAAGCTTGAGAAAAACAGCACGATCTCTTCTTTTGGTTTTCTATTTCCAGCTCTTTGTACATGTCACTAAAATATTTGATTTTATCTTCTTGAGCTGCCTTTTGAAATCTTCTGTTTAGTTCTTTAACTTTATCATGTCTTCCTTTTACTTTAGCTACTTGACATTCAAGGGCAAGTTTCAGAGTCTCTTTTGATATATAATTTGGTCTTTTCCCCTGTCTTCTTAATAACTTTTTGCTTTCTTCATGAATGATGTCTTTGATGTCATGCCACAATTCATCTGGTCTGGTTTTTGATCATTAGTGTATGACACATCAAATCTGTTGTTGAGGTGTTCTCTGAACCCAAGTGGGATATACTAAAGTTTATACCTTGGCTCTTGTACACTTGTTCTAATTTTCTTCAATTTCAGTTTGAACCTGCGTATGAGCAATTGATGGTCTGATCCACAATTAGTACCTGGTCTTGTTCTGACATTTGATATTGAGATTTTCCACCATCTCTTTCCACAAATGTAGTCAATTTTGTTTCTGTATGTTCCACCTGGTGACTTCCATGTGTACAGTCACTGTTTATGTTGGTGAAAAAAATGTATTTGCAATGAAATGGTCACTCATCTGACAAAATTGTGTTATGTTATCTCCAGCATTATTTCTCTCACCAAGGCCATATTTTCCAACTACTGAGCCTTCTGTTTCCAACTTTTGCATTCCAGTGACTAGTAATTATCAGTGCATCCTGATTGCATGTTCAATCTATTTCTGATTGAAGAAGCTGGTAAAAATGTTCCCTATCTTCATTTGTGGCCTTAGTGGTAGATACATAAATTTGAATAATAATCATATTAACTGACCTCTTTTTTAGATGTATGGATATCATTCTATCACTGACAGCATTGTACTTCATCAAAAATCTTGAGATGTCTTTTTTTGATGATGAATGCAACCCATTTCTCTTTGTCATTCCCAGCATAGTAGACCATAATATGATTCATAATGGCCCATGCCAGTCCCTTTTAGCTCACTGATGCCGAATGCCAGAGTTCATGTGCTCCATTTCCCTTTCGATGATTTCTAATTTTCCTAGATTCATACTACATACATTCCACATTCCTATTATTAGTGGATGTTTACAGTTATTGCTTCTCATTTTGAGTCATGCAACATCATCAAATGGAGGTCCCTTGGGCTTTATTACACTCCCATCATTTAGGTAGACTCTACTTTAAGGAGGCAATTCTTCCCCAGTCATCTTTTGAGTGCCTTCCAACCTGGGGGACTCATTTTGGGGCACTATATCTGACAGTGTTTCTCTGTTATTCATAGGGTTTTCAATGGATAATTGTCTCAGGAATGGGCTGCCAGGTCCTACTCCCTAAGTCTACCTTAGTCTGAAGGCTCAGCTGAACCTGTCAACCATGGGTGATCCTGCTGGTATCTGTAATACCAATAGCATAGTTTTCAGCATCACAGCAATATGCAAAGCCCTATAAAAGACATGGAAGGCCTTAACTTGCTAAGTGAATGAAGAAAGTCTGAAACGGCTGCATAGTATATAACTACAACTTTATGACATTCTAGAAAGGAGAAAATTATGGAAACAGTAGAAATGTCAGTGGTTGCAAGGGCTTGAGGGTGTCAGGCAACTCAAGTTTGTCACTGTTCTGCACATGTCTATGAATGACTGAAAACATCATAGTCATCAATTTTCAAGTTACAAATATACTTTAGCAAGAAGGAACATCACAAATATGAAGTCACTGAATGGCTTGTAATTTATCTTTTTCTTCAAGCTGCTCCTAAGATTTTTCTTTATCTGGCTTTCAGCAGGTTTATAATGATGTGCCTATGTGTATTTCTCTGGGTTATCCTACCTGGGAATAATAGAACTTCTTGAATTTATCATTTACTATCTTTTATCAATTAGAAGTCATTCCCTGAAATCTCTTCAAATATAGCTTCTACTCTATTTTCACTTTCTTCTTCTGGAATTCCAGTTTCCACAAATGTCAGATTTCAAGATTTCGTCCTGCCTGCCTCCTATGTCCTTTTCCAAATCTTCCACTCTTTCTTTTTCCTTGTGATTCATTCTGGATTTTTTGTATTGACCTATCTTCCAGCTCACTAATTCTGTATTTTGCTGCATGTAAAATTTGTTGTTAAATCTATCTGTGAAGTTGGGATTTTTATTTTTATTGTAAATCAATTTTCTAAGAACATACAAAATAAAATTTATCATCTTAAACATTTTGAACTGTTCAATGGTATTGAGTACATTCACATTGTACAACCAATCTTCAGAACTTTTAGCATGTTACAGTTGAAACTATGTACTATGAAATAACTCTTTATTCTTTCTTCCTTCAGTTTCTGGAAACTACCATTCTACTTTCTGCCTCTGTGAACTTAACTAACAGGTTACCTCATTAAGTGAAGTCATATAGTAATTGTCTTTTTGTGACTGGATTATTTCATTTACCTTAATGTCCTTAATAATTATTCATGTTATTATACATGTGCCAGAATTTTCTACCTTTTCAAGGCTGAATAATATTATTTTATATACATACCACATTTTGTATATCCATCTGATAATAGACGTTTGGTTTGCTTCTGCTCTTCAGCAATTATGAATAGTGCTATGATCATAGATGTAAAAATATGTCTTTGAGACCTTGCTTTCAGGTCTTTGAAGGATATAGCCAAAAGAAAAGTTGCTGGATCATATGGTAATTCTATATTTAATATTTTGAGGAACCATGATATTATTTTCTATAGTGGCTGAATTATTCTACATTCCCCTAACAATGTACAAGTTTCCAATTTCTCCACATCCTTGCCAAAATTTATTTTCTGCTATTGATTGAATAATAGTCATGTTATATAAGAGGTGATGTCTCTTGGTGTTTTTGATTAGCATTTCCCTAATTGTTAGCAATGTTGAGCATCTTTGTGTGTGCTTCTTGGCTATTTGGGTATTTTCTTGGAGAAATGTCTATTTAAATCCTTTGCCCATGTTTTAACCAGGTTATTTTGTGTTGCTGAGTTGTTAGAGTTCCTTATACTAACCTCATCATATATATGATTTGCAAAAATTTTTTTGAGGTGGTTTCTTCCTCTGTAGCCCAGGCTGGCATCAAATTCGTGATCCTCCTATCTTGGCCTCCAGAGTACTGGGATTATAGGTGTGCACCACCATGCTTAGGCTGATTTGCAAATATTTTCTTTCAAATAAGCAGAGATTTTAAGAGTAGTTTTTGCTATCAAATTTCCATTTGAGTCTATTTCATTTATTCCCATTTTCTGTGGAGATTTTAAATCCTTTCATCTAGTTTCTTCAATATGATAGTTAAATAATTCAATATAACTACAATATCTGCATTATCTGCATGCTTCTTTCTATAGTATTTTTTTCACTAGTTTATATTTTCCCATTTCTGGGGATGCCTTATAATTTTTTATTGCATGCTGGGCACTGTGTGTGGAAAATTTTAGATACAATTTGAGGTTTACTACAGCTATCTTCTTCCATAGAGAAATCTATTTGGCTTTATGGTGAGGAATTAGAGTAGGGGTAGATCACTTTATCCTGTCTGGGATTGGGATGATTTGAGGTTGAGTTTTAGCTTTTTGGGAGGGCTGGTCTTTTTTAAGTTTGCTCCTTAATCCTAGGGTGCAAACCTTCTATGGTATTAATGGGAACCTTCTTTGGTGGTCCATTGAGATTTTTGCTTTCCCAGACTTACCAGACTGACAAAAGTTCTGCTTCATTTCCCAGCTTCTTACCTTCTTGAATTCATGCTGCTTATGAATCAGCAGTGGTTTGAAGAGAAAAGTAGAACAAAATGTTGATTCCTGTCAATTTGGCTTCTCCTTCTCTTGGATCTTAGATTTTCAAGACCTATCTTGGTGGCCCTGATATCCACATTTTATCTCTTAGTTACTATGGGACTGCTAAAAGATCACCGTTGATTCCTGGCTTGTTGGCTTCTATTTTCCATTCCTGGCCCACGCCACTTTCAAATGAGCAAACCTCTCACAGGTAGAAGCACTAAAAAAATACTGAGCTCAACCATATGGCTTTTCTCCTCTCTCACATCAGGTCCTCTTAAGTCCTATTTTCATTAACAGCTCTCCAGTGATTTCACATAGATTCATTTTGGGGTGAGTTTTTGTTTGTTTGTTTGTTTTTGTTTTTGTTTTTGTGGTACATGGGGGTTGAACCCAGAGCCTCAGGCATGACTTGAAAGTGCTCTACTACTGAGCTGCACCTGCAGCCCATTTTTTATTTTTTATCTTGAGACAGGGTCTCACTAAGTTACGCAGGCTAACTCTGGCCTTGAACCTGTGATCCTCCTGCCTCCGCCTCCCAAGTCACTGGAATTATAGGCATAAGCCTCACAGCCCGGCTCATTTTGTGTTTTTTAAAAGCATCTCTCATTGTTCTTGGTGGTCTGAAACATACCTGTCATTACCTAATGCCTTTACCTGAGCTCAAAAAAATAAAAATTTTGTCAAAATGAAATAATGAAATCAGTAAATAGGCTAAAAGTCAAAGTTGAGATTTTTCAGTAGACAAGAAAAACAATGTCAAAAACTAAAATCAAAAAGATAAAGAGAAAGCTGGGGGCGGTGGCACACACTTGTAATCCCAGCGGCTCAGGAGGCAGAGGCAGGAGGATCACAAGTTCGAGACCAGAGGCAGTCTGTGTAATTTAGCGTGACCCTGTCTCAAAAAGTAAAAAAGAAAAAAGGAAAAAAAAAAGGGCTTGGGGTGCAGCTCAGCGGTCCAGCACTTGCAGATCATGCAAGTGTGAGGACCTGGGTTCAACCCCCAGTACCGCAAAATGAATAAATAAATAAATAAATAAATAAATAAAATAAATAGAACAAATGAGACAGCAACCTACCAGGTAGAACATCCAGCTAATATCAGTTAGTAAAAGTAGACAACAATATAGTAGGTCATCAGATTTTAAATTGAAAGGGACTGCTAATGTCGAGTAGGATAATTGAAAAAAATCCAATAAATAAATGCAAAATGAAATGAAAGTATTCAGAACACCAAAGATAAAGTGTTAGATGCTTCCAGGAGGAAACTTTCAAGTGCTGAGGAATGAGAATAATACTGATAAAAGTCCTCTCATCAATAGCAATCAAATGATAGAAGACAATGGAACAATACTTTCACAATTCTAAATGAAATTTATGTTACTATAGAATTTTATTCCCAGGAAAGCTATCAATCAATTATGCAAGATGTAATGAATATGGACATTTTCAGAAAGATAGGACCGGAAGCTTTCCTCCCACATACCCTTTTTAAGGAAGTTACTCAAAGATGTGCTTCAAGAAAATAAGGAAGGAAAAAAAAAGCAGGAAGGAAATGAAACCAAAAAATCATTTGAAATCTCCAAGTAGGGAGATGAGCAGTGATCAAAGAAGGGAAGTCCCAAATGAGATCTGCCCAGCAGTCCTAGATAGCAATTGATTCAAGCTAGAACAGGAAGTTACATTGGAGATGTTGCTAAAATAAATGGACTGCATTCTATTGGTGAAATTGATGTAAGCCTGCATGATTTGGAAGATATGGTTAAGATATCTTTTTAAAAAGCAATTCAGGATTTGGTGGTGAGGGGAGTGTTTTTAGGAAAACCATGATTAAAATATGAACCATGGTTTGAGCAATTAATAGAGTATAGGAAAAGAGAACCATTTCATCCAGACATCAGAAATACCTTCTGTCAGTGATGCAGAGATCATAACATTTGACCAAAGATTAGGCAGAGAATAATATTTAGAGCTTGGATAATGTAAACACTATACATCAGCTGTCAACTTTCATCAGCATCCCAGGAAGGGACTTTCTGGGATGCTGAAAGTGCACTAAAATGGGATTCTGATATTGGTTGCATGACTGTGTAAGTATACAAAAACTGGTTTAGGATGATCTTTTAGTTAAGGAATCTTGAGATTTCCTTAAATTTGTAGCTCAAAAAACCTGTTTTTAAAAAAGGAATGCAAAGTATCTTTACATACAGCTATAAAGTGGTCTTTGGAGTGTGTGTGTGTGTGTGTGTGTGTGTGTGTGTGTGTGTGTGTTGCTGGAGATTGAACCCAGAACCTTGTACCTGCTAGGTAAGTGCTCTACCAGAGCCTCACCACCAACCCCCCTGCGATATATTTTTAAATGAGCAAAGCAAGGTAGAGAAAAGTCAGATTGGCAAGGAGTGAAAACAAAAATACAAACACATTTGCTTATATATTTTTAAATGAAGACACAATTTTCAAAAGTCCCTTACAAAGGGCTGGGCATGGTGGCACATGCCTATAATCCCAGCAATTTGGGAGGCAGAGGCAGAAGGACTGCAAGTTCTAGGCCAAAGGCAACCTGCCTAACTTAGTGAGACCCTGATTCAAAACCAAAATAAAA
Source organism: Pedetes capensis (assembly GCA_007922755.1). Lineage (NCBI taxonomy): Eukaryota > Metazoa > Chordata > Mammalia > Rodentia > Pedetidae > Pedetes > Pedetes capensis. The sequence continues at coordinate 63,790 of VMDO01004216.1, forward strand.
AATAAAAAATAGGCTGAAGGTGCAGCCCAGCCCAGTGGTAGAGCACTTGCAAAGTATGTGCAAGGCCCTGGGCTCAATTTCCCAAGTACCATAAAAAAGAAAAGTCTCTTATAAAGGTAATGATGTCACTGGTGGAGGGGGATGGAAGCTTGAACTCTGACTAGATTTTGTTTTGCAGATTTGACTATAGAGCAAGATAATATTTTACATCATTATAAAACAAATTTAAAAGGCCACCCCTAAACATCTAAGGTGAAATGAAATATGTATCAATTTGGTGGCACAACTACTCTAAGGACAAAAGAAAAACCCAAACAAAACAAAGCCTGCTTCCTAACAAACCTTCAGCTGTTTTCAGTCATCATATAATTAGTGGTAGTTTTGATATTATTCTGAACCTGTGACGTACATATTGTGGCCAAACAATGGTATTGTTGGAGTTATTGGGAACAGAGGACCTTCAGGACAAGAGAAAGTATACATAGACAGGGAGACCAAAGAGTTAAAGAGATAGCCTGTTATCCTAAATTTCCATACAAATCCACAATGCATTTGCTATCATTAAAAAAAAAAATCCTCTTTCATTGAAAAGAACTAGAAAAATGACCCAACTGTGTACCCATGAGCAATGCCAGCACCAGATTATTCAGCAAATACCATTACCCATGAAAAGGCTCAGAGTTCTGAAGAAAAGGCTGATTCCAGGGCCAGAGTGGGTAATGAACAGGAACTTAGAACTTGTCATACCAGAAAGCAAGAAAACTGCTGCCGTCCTGTCTAAAATACCCAACAGCCAACATGAAGATATTCCTGCTGGCCAAAGCTTGAGATCATTTGAGTAACAACAATCCTGACTTAAAAAATAAAGAAAAAAAAAAGGGGGGGGGTAACAAAAAAGGACACGTATTAAGACCTTAATTCAGTTTTTTTTTTAAATGTATGAGACATCAGGAACTTTTGAATACTGAATATTTGATGAAATTAAAGACTTTTTGTTAGATTTTGATGTGACAATGCTTGGTGAATGTTTAGTGATGCTGCACTGTTTATGGATAAAATGGTAGAATGCCTGAGGATTGTTTCAGAATAATCCATGAGGAAAGTGGGATGTGAGAATAAGCAGCCATAAATGGATAATAATCGAAGCAGGCTGATGGAAAAATATGGGCCCATTCTATTATTTTTGTATATAAAATTTCCCACAATAAAAAGTGTTATAAGCTTAGTCTTCTACTTACATTTATACTAGGAACTTTGGGGGCTCACGAGACATCTGGAAAACAGGAGAGAGGTCTGGAGTCCCTCATCCTCAGAGATGCTCACCGTTCTCACCTGTGGGCTCCATCTCCTGGGGCTCTGCCTCCTGTGACTATCCATTTCCCATTTTGCATCACTTCTTAAGAGGCCCTGTCACTTGGAGGGAGTTAGACAAGTATCCACCTGCAGAACTCCCTTCTAAACTTCTGCCTGCACCATTTTCAAGGTCCACCTGTGTTATTCCAATCTGGCTGCCATGATAAAGTACCACCTACTGGGTGGACGAAGTAACAGAACTTCATTGTCTCCCAGTTCTGGAGTCTGGACGTCCAAGATCAAGGTGTGGGTGGGTTGGTTTCTCCCAAGTCCCATTTCCTTGACTTGTAGACATGGCCTTCCTGTTGTGCCCCTTCATTTCCCCTGTGAGCACATTCCTGGCCTCTCTTCCTCTTCTCATGAGGACACCAGGCTTCTTGGATTATCACCCACCATGTGGCCTCATTTAACCATAACTACCTCTTCAAGGCCTGCAGCTGTATCCCTGTGACATCTGATCCTGTCAGATCTCGGAAGCTAAGCAGGGTTGGGCCTGGTTAGTACTTGGATGGGAGACTGCCTGGGAACACCAGATACAGTAGACTTGGGAGAAGGACCCAGCAACCTCCTCCCAATCAATTTGCCATCGAAAACCCTATGAATAGCAGAGAAGCACTGGCAATAGTGTTTCACCTGTTGTACGTAGGGTCGCTATGAGTCGGATACCGACTCAGCAGCACCTAACAACAACAACCTCTTCAAAGACCATCTCTCCTAATGCATTGGGGTTGGGGTTTCAATGAATTTTATTGGGTGTGTGGCACAACGCATCCCATAAGCAGGCCCTATTTTGCCTCTCCACCACACTTCCCCAGTGGGGCAGAAGTCTTGACAGTGAAGTTGTCCTCCAGGTGCGTGGCAACCTCATTTGGCCCCCAGATGAAAATCCATCAATGCTTCAGCAGGGAAGTGGAGGCAAATACCCACCACTTTGGTGAGAGGAACCAAAACAAGCTTTCCTAGCACCTCTTACAGCTGCAAAAGCAAAACACATTACACCAACAAATGGTATAGACAGTGTTAGATGGTGGATTCTGCAACAGGGCCTGCTTCCCCAGTGTGGCATAGGAGGTGCAGACAAGTTACACCTTCTCCCCTCTGGCTGAGCTCTCCTCCAGGAATTCTGTCTCTGTCTAAGCTGATCTTACCTCATGCTGTTGGGCTTTGTGTGTTGTCCAGAGCCCTTGATTTTCCTATTTTGAATATCAATTTCTATGGAACAATTTCTATGGAAACAGTGGTTCTCAACATGCAGTCCCCAGATCAGCAACATCAACACCATTGAAAAAAAATTTAAGAAATGCAAATTCTCTGACTCCACCTCAGACCTGGAGAAGCCTCTGTTTCAGCAAGCCCTCAGGGACCTGCCACAGTGAGAACACCCATGTTCCAGGCCTCACAGCCTGGCTGTTGGTCTCTCACCCAGGCCTCATGCACCTTTCTGTTTCTTGGGGTTTTTTGAACCCTGTCGTTTTCATTCCTTACAGTGAACGTTCTTTTGGAATCTGAGCTAAATTCAGATCCTCATCCTTTACTTTTTATGATTATCTCAAGCACATTCACTCCACAAAGTACAGCAGTCCATAAAGATTTATTGAATGGATATAACAATGCATAAAGTGATGTTATTTTGATGCAGATGCGTCAATGTTCAGTTTTATGTTGGTTAAAAATCCCCTTGCATAACTGAGCCTGATTATGTGAAGCTGGAGGAATGTCATCTGAGGTGAGGGTTCACTCTACATGAGGAGGAGCCACTGCCTCTGGCTGATTTCAGGGTGATGCTCTCATGTTACCCCCACCTTCGGCAATGTTGGCGTCCCCTTGGACACTGTGGTAGAATCACCTGCAGCTGGCTTGGATTGGGGCCAAGGAGTAAGGAGTGTGAACTAGACAGTAGGGCTGCACTACAGTGCTGAGGGATTCGTGAAGGCAAGACCACCCGGAATGTTCGCCGGCAGTCAGTGATGAGGTTATATACTAATGTGCCAGGAGGACGCCACATTATCCAGCTGCCATCCCATTTCTCACTTTCTTCTACTGCAGATCTTTGCTCCACTCGTTCTTTGACGGATTACACAATGGCAGGAAACAGTATCCAGGCACAATGGGGGAATGGGCTTTCCCCACAGCTATCAGAAGTCTCTGGGAACTTCGTTTCCCAGCAGGATGGGCGCTTGCTTGCTCTACTCAGTGCCTCAGACCTCTGATGAATGCCTTCCCACACAGGACACCAGCCAGCTGTGCAGATCTTACAACACCACAGCTTCTTCTGAGGCACTTAGGTGGACACCTGCCTTCCTCAAAACACTGAGGGAATGCAGGAAGCCCTGCGGGGGCAGGGAGTCTGTGTTAAAATCTGTGTGTCAGCCACACACACGGTAGGAAAAGGGCTTCCCAGGCTTCAGGCATCTCAACCAAATTCACCCCCTGCCTGCCTTTGACTTTCTCACATTTCCATTTTAAGTGAGCCAGAGAATAGCTTTGTGGATGGGGGAGAAGTCAGTTTTCTAAAGCCCAGGTTCTCTGGATGAAAATGAATAAAATAGATGAGAACCCACCCCACCCCCAATCTGCACCTCAGGTCACATTCCCCTGAGACATCTCAGTCATTCTGCAGGCTTTCAACTCAAAAACACAATCAAAACAGTATGGACCGAGGCAGTCAGAGGTCAAGTCCCAGTCCTGAATCCTCAATTCTGGATGGATTGCCCATGGGTTACTGAACTTGAGGGGCTCAGTAAAATGGAGACAATATTTGCTACAGAAGATTAGGATGGATTAACTATGACAATGTCTATAAGGCCTCTAGCAAAATGGTAGCTGCTAACCACAAGTAGGTCTTTAGTGCCAAAAATATGGCTACTGGGAATCGAGATGCACTATGTGAATACACACTCAAGTTCTAAGTCTGAGTAATGAACAAGAGAATGTACAATATCCCATTTTAAAATACTGATTACATGTTGAAGTAATATTCTGGAACATACTGAGTTATACATGTTAATGGTTTTTAAATGTGCAAAATTAAATGGATGCTATATCTTATGCTGCTGAGGTTTACCTCAGTTGGTATAGCGCTGCTCTGCACTCTGAGGACCCAGGTTGAATTTCTAGCACTGCAAAAACAGAAGGACGTGGCAATCCACTCCTGAAGCAATCTCAAAACAATCAGCCACTGAAAACCCTATAAGGGTTGCTATGAGTCGGACCCAACCCTATGGCACCCAACAACAAATCTTACACTCAAGACCAACAGAAATATCTTGTGTTGCCAGGTTGACTTACTTTTTGTACACATCTGAAAAGTGTCCCCTGCTACCCTTGAATCACTAAAAAGTTTCCCAAGATTATTGACTTCATGCACATTTTAGATTATGTTGCAAATTAACTGCTTAAAGAGAATGATCATATATTTGTGAGCACAAGAATTTTCTATTACAGAACTAAAAATGAAAACTAAATTTGCTCCTGACAGTGATAGATATTATCCGTGAACTCCAATGGCATAGCAGTATCTGTTCTCATTGCTTGCCTTTAGAATATTAAAATTTTGAATTTAAAATCCACACCAGTACATCTTTAACCTGCTTAATATATTGCCATTCTAAGCTTAAGTTGGAAATCTGAAACAGACTTGGTTGGGAACATGCAGTCTTTCCTCTTTTGCAATCTTGTTGTTGTTGTTAGGTGCTGCCGAGTCAGCATCCGACTCATAGCGACCCCCATAGGGTTTTCAATGGCTGACTGTTTCGGGATTGCCTTGGGAGTGGATTGCCAGGTCCTTCTCCCATTTTTGCGGTGCTGGGAATTGAACTCAGGTCCTCAGAGACTGTAGCGCAGTGCTCTACCAACTGAGCTAAATCCCAGGGTTGACTAAATGTGGAAAACTCTCTGGGAGCAGACAGGACAACTCCTGATCTTGGATCTAGTAGGAGCTGCCCATTCCCTGTGGTGGGCAAGTTTGCAGAATTCTCAGCTTGGTTGCAGGGGGTTCACTGGGAAAGAGAAACCAAATATGTGTGTCTTCCAGGGGCCATGGAAAAGGAGCTGGGAGAAGCCCCCATCTCTGCTGTTGCCGGCCCCATTTCTGCAGCATCCAGAGAAATCCTTCAGACTATTGCCTGAATTTGCTCAAGTTAAAAGGAACACCAAAGCCATCTTGTAAGGGCACTCAGAATCATTCTCAAATGGCTCACAGATTGTTTCCTGCCCCCGTCTATACCTCATACCAACTCGCCTCAAGGAAGGCTAATGCTAGAGGGCACAGAATGGACCCCAGGCCCTCTACACCCCAACAAGCCAGGGCCCTTGCCAACCACTGGAGGTGCCTGTGTCATTCCCCTGAACAGGTCTTTTATGTCCTCTTCATACTGGGGGTGATCCTGTCCTGTGGGCTATACTTTTCCTTGCTCTGCCACTTGGCCCCTGTATTTGATGTCTTTCCAAATAAAGTCAGCAGGTGGGTATCCTGTGTCTCATTTTCCCCTGGCTGAGAGCATATGTGTGAACCCTTGGCTCAGTGCCTGGTGCATAGCACAAGGTCCTACTGCTATCATGCACAAAGCAGTGCAGATTGCTCACTTAAGAGTATCACTAGACGTTTACATTACGACTTCTACTAACTCTGTTACCCTTTCCTTCACCAATCTTAATTGGACCTACTTTGGGGCCCTTCCCAGCTGGGGCTACTCTGTTGGATGAGACCCCAGTGCAAGCTATCCAAGTGTGGCCTGATAATGTCAGGGTGTCCCTTTCACTTGGTTTTATCCAGGCAGTCCAAACTCACAACAGCCTGGCAGCTACATGCTGTAGTAGCTTAGAGTGTAAATCTTTTGCACACACACTGAGACTGGACACTCTGCTTTAACCTCTAAGATAGTGTCCATTCTCCAGGTCACCCTCTTGTCCCCTCGTCTGCACTTCCCCACAGGAGACTGTACCTTAAAACTGCTCAGCACACAGGGGTTGCTCAACTTGTTTGACTAAAATACCACCAAGTTCCCAGAAGCTTACCAGCTCCCACACTTACTCAATGATGTACCCTGCAAAGGAAGGCCAGGGGACAGTTAGGCCTTTGGGAGATGCACCAAAAAAAAGTCTACAATGCCAGTAACACACACTACGTATACTGGACAAGGCCCTTTGGAAACCTAACAGTTGTGTTTATCTGCCCAGGATGAGAAATGGATCCTAGGTCACTAACCTGGGTCTTATACTCATTCGTAGGGTGAGCACACTTAAGCTTGCAGGGACAACCTGAGTGCCTCAATTTAAACCTTGGACCCGAAGGAGAATTCATTCCCACCAGGTCTGGCTTTGCAGTGGGTGGAGGTTCCCAGAGGTAGGCAGGGCCCAGGTCAGCAGACATGGGAGCAGTGCCTCTGGAATGGGACCCCTCCCAAATCTTGACCCCTGGCCCTGACTTATGATGAGTCTGATATTTAGCACCAACACTGTTTGGGAGGAGGGGACCACAGTGTCTAGGAGCTCAAATGAAAATGTACCTTAGAGCAATCCATTCTGGGGGAGCTTTCAGAGCTTTTTCCCCTGAAGGTGAAAGTTTAACTCCATAGCTTTTGTTTGAGGGTAGGGCCCTCCCTGGCTGGGGTGAGGCAGTCAGCCCTAAAGCTAAGGTAGACACCTGTGATACAGACCAACAACCATGGGTGCCAATACAAAGAAATGAAATATTGACTTGTGCCACAACATGGATGAATTAAAAGACACTGCTCAGTGCAAGACACCTGTCATAAAGGCCCACACCGTGCATGGTGTAGCCTGTGAACATTCAACAGGCAAATCCACAGCAGCACAAAGTAGACTGGAAGTTTCCACAGTTCATCGGGGTGAGGAGGTTAGGAGGTAACAGCAAAAGGGAATAGGGTATCTTCTTGGGGTAAAGGAAACGTTTAAGAATTATGTTAGTGACAGATGCACAGTTCTGAAAAAAGGCCAAAAAACTGTGTGCTTTAGGCAGGTGTTATACTGTATGAATTATATCTCAGCAAAGCTGGAAGTATCCTCTATTGTGGAAATCACTTAATATTGACTTCTAAGAGTTGTGGTTAGGTCTGACTTCTGCAAATTCAAGAAAGGGCAAACAGGCCTTGTTCTGGCTCTATCCACACCCTTCCTCAGAGCCTCTGTTGTGCACTCTGCCAGACTTCTACATTTTAGACCAAAATTGAGATGAAGATCTCTTTAAAAAAATCACCTCATGCTAGAGCACTGAATTAAAATTTCCTGGAACCAAGCAAAGTAGGAGACTGGAGTCAGTAGTGGAGACCTGCAGTGTTAAAAAAGCAGCCCAAGCTCCAGTGGGTCAGGGGGACGAGAAACAGACTGAGGAGCTTGGTGGCCTGTTTGGGACAGGGCAGCTTCACACCCAGCCTGCAATACTCCATATTCCACCTGGGGCCCAGCCAGTCCAGTGCACTCCGGCACAGGCCCACATGTCACAGGAGAGCAGGTTTTCCTTTGGATTAATATCAGTTTATTTCATGCTTGATAAGGAAACCAGGGAATCTGAGCACCTACTCTGGGCAGCAAAATACTTACTGGTTCTTGGAAGAGCAAAACATGGATTTTGGATTTAACATATGGCTATGAAGTCTGAGGAAGCACCTCCGCTAATATCCAGGATGTGTCTAGACAAGAAATAGTGAACAATATACCATGCCAAGTCATCAATAAAATATAGGACAGACACAGATCCTGGGGAATGCATGAAGATGGGGGTTTCAGGAAGACTGTGAAACAGACACAACAGGATTAACCTTAATATTAAGGGAATGAAGACCGGGTATGAGAACTCAATGAGCATACATTCCTTCTTCTGTAAGAGTATAACACAGAAATGGCTTTTCACAATTCTCAGTTCCTTAACCATTGTGCTTTTTAAAACATTTCATCTGTTTCTCCTAAAGTAAAGCAAGGGCATTGGTACATAGCAGCAAAACCAGTAGTTTTCCTGCATCTGTGAATGTGATTCCAAAACACAGAGCTGGTGAGGCTGGTTGACTGCTTCCTTTAAGTGAGAATATAACCAAAAGAGAGGAAAGCTGGAATGGGGGGTGGGGGGGTGGGGGGGGAAGGACTCAGGATAGTCCTAAAACACCAGCAGACTTGTATTCTTAATCATTTACCAGCTGCAACAAATATCAAGTACGAAAAGAAAACTTACTCATTTGGTGGCCTAAGAATCTACAATTTCATTGTCATCTTAGAGAAGCACCATGTTTCTCGTACAAAGCACTAAGAGCTTGTTTATGACCTGGTGATTAGTTTGGATAGCCCTGGAGGCCTGGTAAGGTGCTGAACTTGAGAGACTGGCTCCATCTGTCAGAGGATGACGATACGTAGCTGACAAATGGGGAGAAGGACAGAACATGATGGGCCTCAGCACACAGCCACGACAACCTTCCACCTTCTAGAGATCAGGCCCAACAGTAGTTATGCATCAAATTGGGAAAGTCCTATCAGGTACAAACATGTTGTTTTACTGTTTGACTCAATTTAGACTTGCAAAAATCTAACCCTGTATCTTCCTGAAGGATTAGTTTTGCTCTCTTTTGGTTTCAGGAACACAGTGATAGAGAACTCCCCACATATCCTAAGATCTTCATGCAAGCACTGCTTCTATAATCTGTGCTGGCAAATTTGGGTAAGCCCTAGCTGCTGGAGAAAGCAGGGTAGGGGAGCCTACGTGGGAGGAGGAGACATGTATACAATAGAAGTCTTCACATGAAGTAAGCACCTGAAGGGTCAGAACATATTT